>JAJJHQ010010534.1:262876-440345 GCA_021223825.1 Drosophila ironensis
ACGAGACCCAGTTTCCAAAGTAAACAAACGGCAAATGAAATGCCGCCGACGTCCGTCGACTGAAACTATTAAAAATGAAATGGCCTGTGCGGCCGAGAGTCTGCCCTAGCTTGTGTCCCTGCCACGCCCCCTGCCCCCTGCCCCCTGCTCGCCGCCCCGTCCCGCCCAGGCCTTTGCATCCATAATGCATATACATAAATGCACAGAAAACTATACAGGGCCAGGGCGGGCAATGGGCCCCTCTGTGTTTATCTATTTGCCAGGGCACGCAAAAAAGCCACATACACTGGGCACGGGCTTGACATTTGAGTTGACACCTTGCGGTCTGTAGCCTGGACCGCATCGGGGTTTTAGTCTTGAATGCAAAAGTCAGCGGGATTAAATCGCAAGCCCCTGGGTCTTAATGGCAGTGTAGTGCCATGAATTAAATAAAAGTTAAAGTCTAAAGCGGCAATTAAAATTCGGCAAATTTCAAGCTTCGGCAAACTTCGTGCGCACTCGAGCCCAGGGGTCACCGAGTGGCCATCGCTGACACAAAGTTATTTGCTTATTTGGTGCTTAATATTTTAAAGAAGGTTCTGAAGATAGCCTCCCATGGCAAGGTGCATCCATAACAGTCTCTGTTTTCGCTCAGTGCAGCTTTGCAATGTATAGTATTTCGCATACGCTCACACCGCCCCAGAGAGATGTTCATTTGCATACGGCCAGCACATTGGCAGGTTTTCAGGCCTTTTTTAGCCAAACTTGAAACATTATGATGACCTATATGCTCCTGCCCATCCACATATAGGCGATGATATAAAAAAAGTGCGTTACATAATACTAAAGCGAGCGGAAAACTGCAAATAGCCAACAGTGCGAGCAATAATAGCGATACAAAAAATCACTTATAAGTAATCCTCTTAAAAGCAACCGCTTGGCTTGGCCCGTTGGATTAGGCACTTAAAATTAATGGGTTCATAAGTCTCTACTTTTATGCATCGGCACTGTACAGTATAATACATAAATGCTTGCACTTGATGCACTGCAATAACTTGCATAAAATCCAATGAGCCCAGTGTGTTTATGAAATATGCAAATGACCCAAAATCTCTGGCGACCGCAATCGCATTTGGTCACCCTTTTAGTTCGAGTTCAACCGCTGTGCAGGTGCCTAAATTTGTACATTCTATGAGTATATACGAATAGTATTCAAGCCCCAAGTGCAAGGTTAACTTAGGGCCACGATTGATGCGAGTATTGGGAGGAAAAGGGCTCTGGCCGCTTGCGAATTTGTCTTGGAATCCTTGCTAATACCAGGGCATAAGTCAAGCCCTGTGTCCATTATCCTTTCTATGGCCTCTCCTGCCCGGTGCTCGGCCTCTTTATTTTGAGGGCCGCCGGCAATTACCATTGAAGGACAATGACAAATCATTTGCCGGCATTAGACCGGAGATCTCCCAACGAGCCCCCGGCCCGTGCTCCGCTTGGAAAATAAACATCAGTTGAATGCCTTGTCCGGCGCTTGCCTAATTTGTTTTTCTTTCGAGTTTAATTTGAAACCTGGACGGCAGACAACAAGAGCCACCCCCAAATGCCACCCCCGAAAATCGAGGCAACAAAAAAGCGGGAAAAACCAACGTCTTGGACTTCTGCGTCTCTGGTCGTTGGGCCAGCAACAGTTTGCCCAGCGCAAAGACCAAAAGCAAATTTTCCTTTCAGTTTTCCCGCCCACAAAGCTCTGGGATGGGGGTAAGAAAATGCTGGCGCTGCGCGCTTGGAAAATGTGTTTATTTAGGATAACTTAACTGATTGTTGTTCCTGGTCTCGTTTCCATTCTGTTGCCCGTTGTTCTCGGCCAGTTGACAATTGGCCCCAGAGACGGAGACGGAAAAATGGAGAAATGGGAAAACGCAAAGCCAGCGAGCAGGGGAGGGAGGAAAAGCCGGGGAAAGCAGATGGAAGCCGGGGAGACAAAGGACACTCGAAGGCGCGCCACGTGCACACAAAGCGCATTGTGGCAAAACAGTCGAGCCAAGCACAAAAGGAAACAACTTGGAGCCGTGATTTTAAGTTGCAAAACTTCGAGATACCTGGTGTCCTGATAACTAAAAATATCCTTGGAAATTATAACACAAGCAAGGTCTTTTTGCAGATATTGAAAGGAGAAAATACAAATAACTATTGCTGGAAGCAATTCTTGTACTTTACTTACCCTCAATTGTTACCTATACTTTTCATACTCTTAGTTCATTTTCTACCTAAAACTATCGCATATTTTCTCGCCTATCGTAAGTATCCACTAGACTTCTGCATGAATGCATCCAAAACGACAAATGAATCATTCATTCCAACGTTTTTTTTTAATCACAGTAAATTTGTTTTGTAATTTTCTTCCGGCCTAAAGACTATAAAGAACACTAAAGAATGAGTGCAGTATTTTTAAGGACACTACACTACTGTACAGATCTGTCATGCTACAAATGAGAACATTCACGCAGAAGTCTTGTATTCACCAATAAATTCTTAGAAAAGTTTGTATATATGTTTGACAGACACTTTAAGCAAGGCAAAATTTAGATATATTTTAGATTCCTATTGACCTTCTCGACGGGTCTACCCCGGGGGCATCTTTTAAAGGGTATGAAAGGCAAAGCAGGGCAAAACCAACAAAACAAAGTAAAACAGCAATGACAACAGGGGGGGCTAAATATAATACTCGTACATCCGCGACCTCCGCGCAAATTTCCCAGCCAGCTGACCCACAATTTTGACCCACCGCCCCCACCGATTGTTGTAATAAGCAGTAAATACGCTGTGCTTCATAAATCAACGGATGGCAATGGCAAAGGGGGCGTGGCAGCAGCAGCAGTAGCAGCAGAAAAATAGGTATAAAAAAATAAAAAATAACAACAAAAGCGAGGGCGAGAGCAAAAAAGCAAACGCGCCAAAAGAAATCACAGTAATTAATTAATATGCCTGGGTATGTACGAGAATACTGTGTGCTGAGTGGGCCTCATAAATTAATTGCTAACGCCCTTTGTCTGGCCACGCCCACGTCAGCGCCCCCTGCCGGCAGACAGCACTTAATCAAAAGATTTTTCCTTCGCTCTGCTTTGGTATATCCCCATTACAAATTTCCTTTTTTTTTCTTTTTTTTTGGTTTTTTTGGTTGTTGCTTTAATTGTTTGCCGTAAGTCGCTTTGCATTTGTTTGTTTGTTTGCCCGATCCCTTCGCTTTTTGTTGTGCTACTTTCAAAAGGATTAATGGGTAACCCGCACAAAAGCTGCCCGCTATGCAGCGGTAACCAAGCGGAATGCAAAGCGAATGCGTTAACTTGGTAATTGAAAAGCGTGGATTGCAGAGAGTTGGGAGCATTCACATTAATATTCAGCCACCGGCGCTGAGCCCAAACATCTGGCAGGGAAATTTCTTGGATATTTCATAATTTGATCAAATTCCAATGGTTCAACTTTAAAGTATTCCAATTTTAAAAGGGCTAAAACTCGTATGAGCTGGATCATTAAGATGTTACAAGTCAGAACGATTGCAGTCGAGTGTCTCGACCATAAATACCCGGTTCTCAATTGCCATCTGATTCATAGAACATGAATCAACATTGCGGATGAGAAGTGCGCGATATGTCTCTATAAAAAAGTCTCTATAAAAAAGAAATTGTGGACGCCACAGAATTTCTTGGTTTGCGCGGTTGCGGAGGGAGATAGCCAATTTTAAAACAAACTTGTGCTGAAATGGTGTCACACAATACTACAAATTTAATTATTTTTTCTCTATCTATTATTGTCTTCAAAATCTAGGCTTTTATACGGTTATATCAACTCGGCTGTTGATGCTGATCAAGATGCTTCCTTCCAAGGAAGTTTTTAAGAAAGTTAAAATGGTTTCAGAGGTGTCATAATGACCTTCCAGGCATTATATGTTATATCTTTTTAATAGGTTTCATCAAGAGCTATTGCCGGTTTTTGATTTTAATAATTGTGAGTAAAGATTTTTGAACCATCATATTATTATAATGAGCTTTTCGGCAATAGATTAAATTGCTTGTTAACAAAATGTTTTGTTTTCTGGAGTTATACGGTTATACTCCAAAAGTTGTGAGTAAAAAGAATTTCATCCTGCATGCAAGCCTGGAAGTCTATTATTTCACTGGATTATTTTCCAAAAGCAATTACTCATTATTTATGGATGAGGAAACTTTTTTGCCCAAATCCACTCCGCCACTCCCTGTCACCTGGCGAGCTGTTTTTTTGTTTTTTACGCAACTTTCGTGCACTTCGGCGGGCTCTGCTATGATTTAAATTAGCCAAAGTAAATTTAATCTGCATGCGCCGCCAAGGGCCTCCCATGAGATGAATATTTAAGGAAATTACGACTGGCCGTTCCGGGGCCAAGGAGAATAAATCCTGCCAGCGTATTTGCCCAAAACATCTTCGTCCCGCCCGGGAGCACAGGTGCTGCAAGTCACTCGTCTCTGGCAGCGCCGTTAAGTTTGAATTATGGCGCACATGTGGCAGGTGCCCCTTTTCCTTTTCCTTCCCCCGACCCCCCGCCCCACCAGTGTGTCCATGAAAATCTGACACGCATAAATTCTGGCCGGCACAGGGAAAAGCAAAAAAAGAAAAAAAAAACCCCCCGAAAACAAAAAACAAAAGCTGAGGCAAGTGCCGGCCGAGAAGCAACAAGGGCTATGTGCGCGGGGCAACACGGCAAAAAAATGAAGTGGCAACTGCGGCTGGCGGCGGGAAACGGAAGCGGAAACAGCGTAAGCGGAAGCGCATGTCTAACAAGTTGCTGAAACTATGCGGCAGCACTGGGCGAACAAAACGTGTGCTTGCCCCAACGGGCGAGAGATCTTCGCAGAAGATTCGAAGCCAGCTGACCTGGGCAAACAAATGCCATTCCAAACAAAATTGGGTTGGCTAGCAATTCTGCGTTGAAGAAGGTCAATCTTATGAATCTGACCCTTTATAACAGAAATTCAAAGGGGAATTTAAAGGGTAATATTAAGAGCCTGCTAAAACCTGCTGCAAAAACCCTTAAAAAATCTGAATACATTTGATTTATTTCAATTTGAGTTTATTATTCAGCTGTCGCTGACATATATTTTTCAGTGAAACAAATAAAAACGCTGTAGTCGAGATTTATCGACAACGAACTACCATGTACCTATTTTCATTATCAATTATGTTTTTTGGTTTAAATATTTTAACCCTTAACAACAATGATTTAAATGAAATGCAGATATTTTCGAAACGTCATCTAGCATGGACACTGTGAAGGGACGGTAAACATTTTTGTGGGCCGTATCTTCATTGTTTATATTCCGATCTTTATAAAACTTGGCACATGCTAAGGTATCACAATTTTTAGTTGTAAGCCAAAAGTTTTTATCTCTTGGTCCAGCCATTTCGAAGATGTAGACCAATCTGTAGAAGAAAATATAGTTTTTGAAAATTGAAAAGACTAAAATTCAAAAACCACATATTATGCGTTAATGCTAAACGCATATGATGCAGGAAAAATGTTATTAATGACTTGATGGACATACTTTTGATCAGTTATCAAATGTGAAATAGCAAAGATAATAATGACAATATTTTTGGGTATCGGATGACTTTATAATTTTTATAATAATTTGGTTTGCAGACTTCTGGGGTTTTTACTAAACATTTATTTTTGTTAATTTGCATTGACTGGTGCTATAAATATCTGCATCCAAATGTTGGGTATCACACGAGCTTACAATTTGGCTTACAGACCACGCTCGGTTTTGCGCTCAGTGTAGAAAATTAGAGGGCAAACAACGGGACCGAGTCCGAGATGTCTGCGTTGCGCGGGTGGCCACCCGAAATGTGATTAGTGAGCCCGGCAAGTGGCCGAGAGCGGACAACGGAGGCAAGCAGCAGGTGCCAACTTCCCTGGCCTGCCAACCCGTTCGGTGGGGCAACAAGCACATGTCGAGCAGCGTATCCGAGCAGCTGTACGGCAGCAGCGGTAGCGGCAGCGGCAGCATAAAAAACAAAGTTGCTAAGACGCCCGCCAGCTCAGCTCAGTTCCAGTTCCAGTTTCGGTTTCAGTTTGGTAAATCCTTTTTATGCCATGTCCTTGTTGCTCCTGTTTTCTGTTTTCTGTTCTCAGATCTCAATTCCCTGTTCTTCGTTCCCTGCTATTGTTTTCACTTTTGTTGCTGTTGTAGTTGATGATGTTGTTGTTGTTGCTGTTGCTGTTGTTGCGGTTCCTCCCCCCGCCCCGCCCCTGGCTCCCTGTTTGTTTGCCTACTTTTAGTGTTTAGCCAACATGGCATAAAAATAGAACAGCACTGAAAACATCACAAGTCCATATGGCACAGTGGCCTCTGAACAGTGAAAAAAACAAAAGATTTTGGGTGAAACCAATTAAAAAAAGTTTCCAGAAATCTTGAATCAAATATAAATATATATATTTGATATTTGCAACTGATTTTTGAAAAAATTATAGGGGAACCCGCAATTGAAATTTCATAGCCCAAAACTCGAAAAACTTATTTATTCTGAAATTATTATAATTAAGCTTGTGGAAATAAATGTTTTAACAGTACCTAAATGGCAATTAATGGCAATTAAAAATCATAGCAAAATGAATACATGATATTTATATTACACCATTATTAATAGCTAAAAAGAAGTTAGATTCCAGTTTTCAATTCCCTTGCAGTTTTAAAGCGGAATATTTAATCTTCAAACTTTTAACAGCCCTTGTTTACATAATTCTGATTCACTTGCTCTCCCTATTTTATTTTGAACTCTTTTTGGGTTTATAAATTCCAAAATTCACCCCCTAAAACTCACAAGTTAGAGCCACTGTGCCGGGGATCGTTGCATTTTGCGGTTGCCACTGTGGTCGCGTCCCCTCTCCTGCTGGTTGTCGTCTGCGTAAAGGCTTAAAGTATTACAGTTCCAGTAGTTGGCGACCCCCTCCCTTTGGGCCCCCGTTTGGGCCGCCCCGCGCCCCCCTGGCCCTTTTGGCCGTGCTGCGACAGAAGCTCAGCTAAGCCAAATGTTGACGACGACGTTTGCCGCTTTTGGCTTTCGGCTTTGCCTTCGCCTCCACTTTTCCACTGGGCTGCTTGCTGCCATTTTCTCCAGAAAAAAAAACGATTACAGAGAGAACTAAATAGTGGAAGTATATTGAAAATCAAGCGTGTACATAATCCAGAGGAAGTATATTTATAGTTATGAAATCTATTTCTGGTTAGTACTGACAAAACATCCAAAATAACATATGTCTGTTCAAGCCAACGCACAGTTTGTTTTAGAAACTAATGGGAGTTCTGTTCTCTGGATTCTGCCAACCCAATCGATACATATACTGAATTTCTAGGAACCTTTTAAATATAAGAATCTTTTAATGATGAAACATAAGCTTCGTACAACAGTTTTGTAAATATTAAATATTTTTGTGTAGAAATATCCCCATGCGATCAACTGAGAGACTGATCAATCTATTTCTATGAGTTATTACAATATATCACAAATCGAACTAATTTATTACTCATACGCCACGTTGTCCAGCTATTCATTTGGAAATTTTTCTGCAAGGGATCCGGAATATTGTCAAATAAAATTTCCTGCAATCTGAAAAGTGAAATTTTCGTAGCATACATTCCAACCGCATGTTACTCATACGCAATGTTGTACCACCTTGAATTTGGAAATGTCCTTAAAATTGTTTTAAAGGGTAAAAGGTGGTTGATAAAAAAGAAAACTAATAAGTTTCCTTTAAATGTTACAATTGCAAGAGCCTATTACTCATACGCAATGTTGTCCATATTACTCATACGCAATGTTGTCCCGCTGTAAATTTTAAAATTTCCTTAAATTTTGCGTAGGTGACAGAGAAGTTGTTTAGGATAGAAGCCACACTATATCATTTTCCCCCACAACACGAACAAAATTCGCTTTTTGTGTGGCAGTGCATGTGATTTGCTATGCCGCCACATTTATTTCGGAGCGCTGCGCTCAGCGCAATATGAGCAACTTTTTGTTGCCCGCCGCCGTTGCTGCTGTAGTCACAACAAATTGCAGTAAGCTGTGAAACTAATCTTGCGAGTTCCTGCGCCACACCCGGCCCCGCGATGCGGGCGAAACTACTTCAGCGGATTACTTTCGGATAGTTTTGTTTCCTTCCACTGGATTTATTTATGCCGAACTCCGCTGCGAGCGCCGCAAGTGCGCAGCACTTTCATTAGCCGCCAGTAATTTCACCCTTATTTTTGCTGCCCCATTGCCGGGCACCCGCTTGGCCCGCTTGGGCCTCTCGTGCGGCGCCACTTGGCCAATTTGCGTAGCATACATCCCAGCTGAGCGCTAATAAGCGGCCCGCTCACCGCTCACCGCCAATCGGCAATGGCCAACACACAAAAGGCGTTTATACACGAAGTGGCCACTTATCGCACAATGTTCAAGTAATTGATTGCCTCTTTGAAGGCGGCTCAAAGGCTGATAGCTCGGCCGGGCCCTGCTTAATGTGTTATCAAATACAAATACTTGACCAAAGCTGTTCCAATTAGCTGGTAACGAATGTGTGGTGGATTCGGTAGGGTAGGGATATAAGAGTATATCCTACACCCGGAATGCATTTCATGGTTTTCCCTCGTTTACCAACTCAATTTGGGCCAGGTTCTCAGGTCTGCACTCGAGGATGCACCGACTGCCTGACTCAATTTCGCTTATCAATGTGTATCTAATAGAATAAAAGCCCTGCCAAAGGAGCTGCCTGGGGGGTGGCAGGGCAAGGTCCTTGCCAACTGTTGCCCATGTGATGGCAGGCTCAAGTTTGTCGTTGTTTTGCTTTTCGCTCGCCTGCTCGCCTGCCTGCGCTGCATTCACTTTGTGCATTTCCGTTGAGCGGAAATTCGCGTAAATTGCCGGCATGTCCACTCCTCAAAAGTAGCGGGCGACGGGGTCTGCAGGAGGGCGGAAGTTGATGCAAGTCTAGAAACGAGTGCCAAATGCCGGAAGCCCATGGCACACTTGGACACAGGCAGGCAGGCAGGCAGTCCAGGCTTGGAGGAGCGCAGGCGAAATGAAAACGAAATGAAACTGTTTGACGTTGCCAGGGACAAATGCAATTTTCCCATGAAATTGACGAAGCAAACGAGTGGGCCACGGAGAAAGCCTGCAAATAATTTGTGGCCAACTGATTGAGCAGCAACTCGCAGGCCTTGTGCTTGGCTAAAAATGAAATACGAAACAAACAGAAGCTCTGCGAATATCGTTTGAATTTTAAGCTGAAAACCAATACAGAGTCGCAAACAATGGCCGGCTTAGCTTGGAAATCCCTCTTAATTGAAGAAACTTGTGAATGTTTCACAAGCAATTTTCATTTGCTGGCATTTGAACCTGCCAATCATTGTTTGGGAAATGTATATGCCTCAAGTAAAAACAATAAACACCCAAGAAGAAACACTTATTCTTGTTTTGATTCGCTTATCCAGGCCCATTCAAATAGGAGCTTCGCCTAATTCTCTATGGGCACCGCCGTTATCACTTTGCTAGTATTTATTTCACAGCTCCCAGGACCTTTTTCATTGCCCATTTCCCGCACTCGCTACTCCGGCGGCTTATCCCCCAAAAGCCCCGGGATCGCAGCAACTCTAATCTTGGGCCTCGGCTCCTCAATTACTGGACTTAGGGCTGAGGATTTGCGGTGCCATTACCCAACCATCTTGGCGCTAACCCGGCTCCTTTGTTTTCCTTTCCCCCCACTGGAATCCGCTCCACATTGTTGGCTGGCAGTCCTGGTTTCTCGCTTTCCCCTTATCCTTATCCTTTGGCGGCAGCCTTGCCCCCGCAAGTCCTGGGGGCAATCCACTCAATTTTTATTCGTTATTTTCATGTTGGCAATGCAATAAAAGCAGCCCATTCTCGTTTCTATTTTGCGTACTCCGCGCCGCCTCTGGCATTTTATGCTGCTCCCATGCCGGAGGTCCTGCTCGAGCGAGGTCCTGCTCGAGCGAGGTCCTGCTCGAGCGAGGTCCTGCTCGAACGAGGTCTTTGCGCTTTTTTTGCGCTTTTCTTTGGATCCCGGTTCGATGGTATTCGCATGATGAAGTGATTGAGGTGCCGGGGACTCGCTGGAATGACCATTAGACATGCAAAGCGGCGACGTGTTGCTATTTATGCTCGGGCAGTTATTAGCTCTCCCGGGCCACGACATCCTGCCATTTTCATAACGTTGGGCGACATTGTTGGGACATTTTATTTGGGATTAACTGGCCCTTCATTCGCCAGCTTTGTTGCCGATTGTTGCGTGCTAATTGGCCACGCAATGGCGACAAATTGAGTTCACCCCACACTTGGGACACTTGGGGCCTTCCCGGCCTTCCCGGCCTCCCGGGGCCCCAGCCTTGCACCTGACCTGTGACCCACGTGTCAGAGATTCATCTCCATGCCAAATGTATGCCAAGTGCCATCCGCTTGGCATAATGAGCTGCGTCTACAATTGCTCTGGCCTTGGCATCTGGCCCCCACCACCCTATCGCACCTCATTTCATTTCATTTCATTTTACTCCCATCTATCCCTCAGAGTGGTTGGAACATTTGTTTTTATGTTGCAACGACGACAGTTTCCATAATTTCAGCATTTGTATAAAATTCGCTTAGACTCAGCAGTCAGGCAGAGTGGTAAGTGGTAAATGATTATTATTTCGGGACTAGTCTGCAGTTATAATCCTTGGAATTAATTGAAGATCTCCTTGGGAACCCTGGCCCAGCTTAAACTTCTTTTTCCCCACCAAATAGAATACAAAATGTATCAACCCCTGGAAATGAGCTAAAACGATACTTTTATTCTGTTTATGAATAACTAATAAAAGTACAAACTTTCCACGATATGATTTAGGTTATTAAACAAAATAGATCGCATGTAGCAACTTTTTTGAAGCGATACTTTTATCGCCTAAACCGATTGCGTTGCCCATTTGAAGCAGCACGCACATTTCAGAAAATTATATTTCACTTTTGTTTGAAATTCATGAGCTTTGTTTGTTGTTGCTCGCTGTCGGCCACGAACACACTTTTATCCGGGCCATAAAATTATACATTTCACATCGCAGATGGAAATCCTCTGGCCCTGCGGCGTAGGTGGCAAGCGGGGCTATCATTAAGGGCTTTACGACAATGCCGGGGCAATAAAATTAATTAAAATTCAATAAATTGACGCCCCAAAATGGAAACATTCGAGCGGTTGCTGGGCCACCAGCTCCCGGTCTCCCGGTGTCCTGGGGCTCCGGTTCAGCGTTCTCCGTTCTCCGCTCTGCGGGCGCCTGCTTATGTTAATGCCCAATTACAATTGTTGTTCGCATTTGCTGTTTGCGCTGGAAATTGTATTCTCCGGGGTCCTCCCGTTACCCGGTGGGAAAGCGGCGCGGAAAATTATGGCAAAAATATGTGAAACCGGGGGTCAGGGGAAGATCAAAGGAATATAATAAAATAAGCGTTAATGCGTTCACAAAAGCAACAATTGGGCGGGCCAAAAAACCAAAAAACCAAAAAACATTGTTGATTGCATTTGGCAAAGTATTAGGGAAAGCAAATGAAAAATAAATGAAAAGCCAGCAAAGAAAATGTTCAGCCCAAGCGTCCCCCCAAAGGAACGAAGGAGAAAATAATTCAATTTCGGTAAACCCAAATATGTGAGGTATTTTTCCGTGCAGAGAACACACAAAAGTATTACAGAGCGTAATTAAAGTCTATTGAAAGTTGATTGGACACACAAAAACCAGACACAAACCCAAGCCCAAACAGAGGGAGAAATAATATTTTGCCATAGAACATCCAGCTAATAGATTTGATTAAAATTCAATTCGGCAAAGGTCGCAAATAACTCGATGGAAAATACCCTTTGACATTTTCAGGCCCCGCCCTTGGGCGGCCGTAAAAATTTGTTATTTATGAGTTTGTTACATCGGCAGGCGGCGAATAATTTACAGCGTCATAAGAACGCAACGCTCCTCCAGTCTGTGGGCCTTCGTAAACAAAACACTTGGAAATGCACAGGTAATAAACAAACACTATTACTGCCTAAGACGAAAACTGAACTGTGCGAAGCCTTATTTTCGTGTTGGGAAATCGAACCCAAGAAGGCTTTAAGGGCGAAAAATGTGGATGGAAACTGCACTTGAACCCAGGTGAGCCGAGGTGGCTGGTGGGGAAATTGAATTGTTTGTCGTTGAAGGGAATGGCACGGGGAACAAGTGATTGAGCCAGCGATGGGGCCCAGTCTCGTCTGAGTGGTGCGAAGTGGCCCAAGGATGCGGCTTGCATAAATGAAATTGCAGCGCAAACAGGAGCATATAGACATACCAAAGTGTGGCTTGGTATACGCGTAGTAGTACACGGCCAGTGTGTGGGAACGTACACAGATGGCAACAGTTGGCCCACAAAAGATTTCGCAGTCAAAACAAAACCGAATGCCAAAACTGAAGACAGCGCCTGACAACGGAAATTGAATCGCCCTGATTGCAGGCTCCCCCTCTCGCGTGTGTGTGTGTGTGTGTGTGTGGGGGGGCTAGCAGGTCAGGCGAGGACATATTGGNAGCCATTTTCATTTGGGTCCGGTCTTTGGGTCCGCTCAACTATCCGCCCAGATAGCGATATGCTTGCCGTTCCCATTCATTCCAATCAATGAAAATTGAATATTTTTCCCCCGAAACACCATCCGATTGAGTTGGCGCTCGTTACATATTACTTTCAATATACTCGTCGTTGCTTTGAAATTGTATTATACCTTAAGGTACAAATGGTATATTAATTTTGTGCAATGTATGTTACAGGGAGAAGGAAGCGTTTCCTTCCTTTTTCTTGATCAGCATCAACAGCCGAGTCGATTTAGCCATGTCCGTCTGTCTGTCCGTCTGTCTGTCCGTCTGTCTGTCCGTCTGTATGTATGAACACGTCGTTCTCGGAGATGGTAAGAGCTAGAGGAGAAATTCTTTTTGCTTTAGGTCCGTTATATGTGTACGCAGGTCGGGTTTATTTCAAATCTTTGCCATGCCCCTTTCCGCCTTCGTAATTTGCATAAAACTTTTCCACAAAATAATAGACGCAGATAATATCAATTTCGGATTTTTGCCACGCCCCTTTCCGCCTTCGTATTTGCAAAAAAAAACGATATCTAAAAAATGGTAAAAGCTAGAAACATAATTTTAAGTCCGCTAAGTCCACTGATCGTCAAACACGTGTATGCAAAATTACGTCGGACAATGAATATAGAAGATATGACCAATTAAAGTTTTACCCACCCCTTTACACGGCAACGGCAAGAGAGGTACATGGTATATCGTTGTCGAGAAAACACGACTACAGCGTTTCTACTTGTTTCGATGTTATGCTGTTACATGATAATCGAATGATTACTGCAAGTGCCCATTTTGCTGCAGAATCAAGTTTCAATCAAAAACAGATTTGAGAACCAATTTCAGGCATCAAAGCTTATCGTTTATCCATTCAAGGATTCCATTTCGCAATTGTATTGCTTCGAAAACACATCCTCTAATTGAATTCGCTTTAAGGTTTCAATTTACCCCATGAATTGCTCTAAAGATTCTTTATCTTTATCTTTCGGTTATATAGGAAAATATTTTGTAAATTTGGATCTAACAAAACGTATTGCCACATTTTGGCGCACTTTTTGCGCTGTGGCTTGAAATGCCTTAATGAAATCTGCGGAAATTGCATTCAACTTTAGAGGGCCAACAAAAAGTGATTGCCCTTCTTCTGTTAAATCAAAAACCTTGGCCAGCACACAAACTCATACGGGGACATTAGTGCGGGACTGGTTAAAATCGGCAAAAAACAAAAAAAAAAAATATGAAAACCAACTGAAAGCAAAGGGAAAGCCGGAAAAGTTTGCAACGGAAGGGGCATGTGGGACCCAGAAAGCAAAAGTTCCGACAACA
Organism: Drosophila ironensis; assembly: GCA_021223825.1. Classification (NCBI taxonomy): domain Eukaryota; kingdom Metazoa; phylum Arthropoda; class Insecta; order Diptera; family Drosophilidae; genus Drosophila; species Drosophila ironensis. Next base: position 276,817 of record JAJJHQ010010534.1, read on the forward strand.
AATAACCACAAGTGGATGCCACAGCTGGCCAAGCCGTTACTTTCCCTTTCTCGCTTTTCTTTCCCAATTTTTTTTTTTCCTGGTGTTTTGTTTGTTTTTTTTTTTTGTATTTTTGACCCCAGCCCTTAGCTCACTTTTCCCGGAGAGCGAGTTGGGCTTTGTTGTTTCTGTTGGTTTTCTGTTTTTGCGGTAACAGTTGTCAAAATATGGTTAGGACATGAAGTGAATTGAATGCGAGCATATTTCATTCCCGTGGAAAATGCGAGGGAAATGGCAAAGCGGGTAAAAGGGGTGAAAACGATGAGGACGAAGCAAACTTTCGCCTGGCCGCAGTTTTTCTTTTTTCCGAATGCTTTTCGGGGCAGCAAGTATTGGCTGGGATTTGGCTTGCCCCAGTGCTCTTATTGTCAAAGTTGTGCGAAGTTTGGCCATGATTCGCTTTCAAACATCAATTACGTTACAATAATACCCACCTAACAGAATTAGATGTGCTAATTCCATCATCAAGAAAATCATCAAGTCTTTGGCATTTCAACGACAAGTCATTTGTCGCAATTGAGGTTACTTAAATTCAAATGCCTCGCATATGCAAGATAACTCTGTGCGGGCCATTTACCATTTTGCCATTTTGCTTGTGGCTCAGCCATGTTTTCCACCTGTCTGGCAGGCATTTATTTGCGCCACGTTGCTTACATCTGTATAATTAATCATATTTTATGGGGCTCAATGTCGATTGTCGCTGACATTGTTGCCATATCATTTTGGCTGTGTGCGAGGGGACGGAAAGGGGACGGGGGGAAGGATAATTGTGTGTGCCCCGCAGAAAGGATGCGCAGGAGCGGGAGCCTGACATGTAATTGTTGTCACTTATTCATTGCGCCGCAGATAAAATTAATTAACATAACTGACACTGAGAGCTCTCTTTTGCCCTTCGAAATCGTTGGGTTTCACCCAAAGCGGTTGCACTTGTTTAAAGGGAAAGCCAACACTGGGAAAGGAAACGAGGGGAACAGGAAGCTGAATACTGAATACTGAAAACTGAAAACGAGCGAAGCGGCGGCTGCGAAAAAATTAAAATTCATGAGCTGGCGCCATCTAGGGGACAGTGGCGACACCCCAAGCACCCAGAGACCAGAGTCAACGACTTGAAAATTCCACAATCTCTTTTCATTTCGCCAATTTCCCGCCGTCCCCCCCTCCCATTGCAAAAGCAAAGTAAAAACTTTAAGCCAAAGATAGTCTTTAAAAATTATGTTTATGGTAATTACTATTGCCCACCCACACACCCCGAACTTTTGCTGACATATTTTTGGAAGTCTTGCAAAGCCCAAATGGGAAAATGGGAAACTGGGAAAAGCTGTACACCGCAACAAGAATCAATATCTAGGATGCTTAGCACGGTTTTGCGAGTGAGTAGGTTTCCATTGCATTAAAGCACATTAGACAGTTGACAATAAATATTTACGTTTTCCGTGTGCCCTGGTATTTTGTTGTGGACATGTCATAAAAAGCGATATTAAATATTCACGTTTCGGGAGAAACTTTAAAGGCCCAGGACCAGGCCCAGGCCCAGGCCAGCCTCTTGAAGGCGCAGAAGTACGGAATTAATTTCCTGCGTGTGGGAAGCTGTTGCTGTTGCTGTTGCTGCCGCTGCTGGCAAACTTTTTGGGGCGCCACAAAACAAACACACCGCAGCGCGCACAGGTGGAGGAATGGTTGGGAGACAAATGGGGGTGGCTGCTCTGGCAGTGCCGCCTTCAGGCAAAGGGCAATTTTCAGTTTGAATATTTTAGCTGCTAATTAAAATGTATTCGCGGTTAACAAAACGTGCGCCCGTCCGCCCGTCCGCCCGCCCGCGTTCCTGTTCCATCTTCGTGCTCGTCGTGCTCGTCCTTTTCCGACTCCTTGGGCGGCAGAAAAGTGAAATGAGTGAAAAGTTTGCAGGCCTCCTTCGGTCGGAGATGAAGCCGCAAATAAACAGAAAATGTAATTGCATGCAGCAGAAGCCAGGGGAGCAGGGAGCAGGGAGCAGGGCCAGCACAGTTGCTGATGCATGTCGTCCAAACCGCAGCCAAACATCGAGAAAAACCCAGAGATGTCGCTCTAGAAATTGCCAATACAATGAGCATCCAGCTGCAGGATCTCAAGGATCAAGGGGGGGTGAAAACATCAATTTAGGTACCTTCATTATTTGGCATATTTATTGTGGTTGTGACATTTTTCTCTGTGCTGTGGCGCGCCGCATGCTGTTGCACAATGTGGCATCATTTAACAGCAAGCGGAAATGCCGCTGCCATATTGAATTTGCCTAGACAAGTTGTTGAGTTGATGCTTTGTTGTCCGGAAATAGAGTTCGCTCGCTCCAGTGGCGGCGGGTCAGGAGGAGGGCGGAAGTGCTGTCTGGCCGGCAGTGCTGCAACGATTGCAACCGTAACTGTAGGTGGTCGGCAGGACGAAGGTTAGGCACTCTGGCAAGGATGCGTTGCATGTGGCAAAGCGAAATTCCAAAGCCCAGCATCTGCGGGATGCATTTGCAAATAGTTCTGAGCAGTTGAGCAGTGGTTTTCAGGGCAGCACTTTGCCAACAACCAACTAATGAACATCGATTTAGTTTATATTTATGACGGGCAAGCCAAGGGAGAGGCAGTGTAAACGAGCGGGCCAATAAGATGCCACACTTCTATTTTATTTGCCATTCCCAGCTCGCCAGTCATGCAATTAAGTTCTTCCTGAGCTTTAAAATGCGTCCCCAAAAGAACTCCTATGAAATTCCGGACATAATAGCCGCAATAATCTGAAACAAGTTTCAACTTCTGGCCAGGACCACAGCGATCCAGGGGAACATACGCCCGTAGTTGGTAATGAGTGAGCAACTCCCAGTGACACGGCACAATGTCTCAGCCTCCGTCCATCCATCCATCTGTCCGTCCGTCCGTCCGTCCATTTATCTATCTATCCGCTTCGTATACCCGGTAGAGCAGCTCATCAAATGTGGCCTTTCCCTTCCTCATTAACCGCTGGCCGTTCGACTGCAGTCGCTTGTCCTGCTTATTTTTTTGTCACACCGCAAAAAATCTCAAATATGCCGAAAAAAATAGAAAATTTGACCTGGACGTTGGTCCAAACTTTGTAAAAATTGAACCATGTTTGAGAAAGTTAGGCGAGCCTAAAGTTTCTCTTCATTCTTTACTGAAAGCTTGTGGCTTGTCCTTAAACATCCTAAAGTATCTGGTATCTAGAGCACGCATTCCCACTTCGATACTTTCCTCAGTGCACCCTCGAATCCTCGTCGTCCTTCGGGGTCTCCTGGGCAGGGCAGGGCAAGGCAGGGCAGCTCAGTTCAGTTCAGTTGAGTTCAGTTCACCTGTCAGGCAGCATAATGTGCACAATGTACACGAGTATTTCGCATTTCACCAATGGTGGTGCAGGTGGTGCAGGTGTAAGGGAATTTCATGTTTTTTTGTGCTCTTATTTCCTATTTTTTGTTGATGTTTCAGTTTCGGTTTCGGTTTCGGGCTCGGTTTCCCTTTCTTCTGCGGGCTGCTGCCGCTGTTCCGGTGGCTGTTCCTCTGGTTTTTGGCTGTGCTCCATCGAGTATTCAACTCGCATCGCTTGCAAAGTGACATGGCATATTTCAAGGTAAACACTGCTGAATTTTGCATATCAAACGCGAACAGGGCAAACAGCAAACAGCACACAAAAGAGTGGAAAAAACAAGCAGAAGAAAAGCGCACATGTACATTAGTACATCGTCTAAAACACACTCACCAGCGCACTCAGTTGGGTTTTCCACGAATTGCTTTGCAGATGAATGAGCTGAGTGCTCCCCCACATCATCCCCAATCGGAATGGTCCACCCGTTGCACCTGCCACTCGAGCCACGGACCACCGACCACCTCGCAGCACCCGCCCCTTAATCGCTTACCCTCCGGACCACTGCAATCTCTAATTGTATAATTAATGAATCCCCGACCAACGCCCGCCCTGCCATACCCCCGCCTAATGCAAATACTCGTACGATGCGATGCGAAGCTATTCGGATAGTTTCCAAAATCGAGGAAAAGCGAAAAAAGAAAATTTCGAAACCGCCCGCAACCGGTTGAGGCCGCTGCAATCCCGTCCATTGGAATTTCAGTGCAATCAGTACCCTTTTCGGAGGTAGCCAGATGGTATATGCCCGATTCCAAAACTAATATTGCATTGTTTAATCCCAAAACTTCTAGCAATATCTTGCACTCAGAAGGGTCCCTTTATTTCAGACTATAAATCTCAAGTGATGTCAATGGAAAAAACAATCCTTAGCTTCCTGTTTTCCTATAAATTTGTCATGTTTCCTTTTTCTAAATTCCCAGTTTAATTTCGCTCCTTAATGAATTCTTTTTTACACCGCAACATTCTGATACCTAATGTTTTATTAACCATATATAAACCAGAACCCGCAATTCTGCACTCAATCTTGATTGAACCTATTTAATGCGAGTGGAAAACTTTGGGAAAATTGTGAAAACCGGATCGCCTACCCTGACACGCTTTATTCTAATAAGCATAAATATTTGTGTTTTTTCATTTGCTGTGCAAAATCTCAAGCCGCGATGACTTGAGATGCATTTGTGCAGTAGAAATTCGGTAATTAATTGAATTGGGCAACCCGCTGGTCACATTTTCCGCACATTCTCCTCCGACTGGCCGTCTCTTTTCGATTCTCAGTAGCCCCGTCTCGCTCTGCTCTTCGCCCCGTCTCATTCGCTCCCACGCATTGGCAGTGTGTCGCCCTCTCTGTCTCTGTTTACAATTGCCGCCCGCTAATTTATTTGAAAAGCCATTTGTTACCTTTGGCTTGCCTCTGTTTACATTTCCCGTCCGCCCGTCCGTCCGTCTGTCCGTTCGTCCGCCCGTCTGTCCGTCTGTCTGTCTGCCCGTCTGTCCGTTCGCTTGTCCGTCCGTTTTCCATGTACTTAATGTGTATGCCTTTGCTTGCAAGTTCATGTGTTCGTTTCGTTTCAGATCTCTGCTGCTGTTTGGGCATTACATTTACTTTACCATACCCATACCCATACCCATACCCATACCTATAGCGAAAGCCATTTACTTTTACCATTGCCGTTAATTCAATTTGCCAGCTTTGTGGCGGCAATGAATAGATGAAAAACTTTTGAATATATGTATGCACCCGCCAATTAGTTAAAGACATCTAGCCGATTTACAATCAATTCTTTTCGCTGAATAGAGTACAAATATGCGTTGCGATGCGATGCGATGCGATGCGATGGGTGAGAGAGCCAGCCATGGGCCATGGGCCGGGAGAGTCAATCGATTGAGATTTTATTGCCAATGATGTGTGCGTATCGGATACAGATCGAACAGCTGCCAAATGCCTCCAGCAGGCCTAACCGATAATCTTATGTACACCCCAGACATATGTACATATCATACATACCTACGAGTACATTTTTGTGTATATATGTAGACTCGCGCATATGCGTTTATTTAGTGAAAAATCGGAAAACAACGTACCAGATTCGGGCCAAAACTGCTCGTTTCTTCTGTGTGTTCTGCTGGCGATGTTTGTGTTTTGTTAAGCTTTAGTAAATACTTGAAAATTTAATGCCGTTTGGCCAATAATTAAGGAAAAACCATTTCCAATAACCTCAGACTTCGCGCTCTCTCCCAATCGGTCTATCTTTGTCTTATTTCAGGCCATTCCATTTTCTCCACTTTGATAATTTTCCCAACAATCTTCTGCATATTAATCATACGCACCGTTGGCAACTCTGACTCGCTTGACCAGCAGGAGGGACGTGCGCGGGAGGGATGAGATTGGAAAAATGCAAAATATCTCTTTCGGCAGGCGCTTTTCCGCCTTTTCTTTTGCTTTAAATTACAGGCCTTGGTGTACTTAAGACTCCGTTTCCGGCAGACACGGAAACACGGAAAACCGACCATCAGCGAACAATTAATGAACAAAAAAAGCGAGAACTGATATCGGGCAGAGTGGAAATGGCAAAAGAATGCAAAATCGAATTGTAAACAGTTTGTTCTATTGGAGCACAAAGCCAAAGAAAATCCATTAAGAAAGCATGAGGCAAACAAAGGGAGAAAATCAAACCTCGAAGGCTGGGAAAACATGAATGTAGAGTGTCGGTGGGTATTTGTTTTTTCATAATTTTTTTTGGGTATTGAATGTCCTCGGTCTTCCCTGGAATAATCTCCTCCCCCGCCATGAACTTTTGCCCATGTTCAATATTTGTTTTCGTTACGCAGTCAACATAATCATTAGGCATTTGCCACATCTATTTCGTAATGCCCATAAAAACACATCAGTTACCACCCCCGAAACGCCTAAACAATTAGCAACACTGGATCACAATTTACTCACCACTTGTCGTTGCTAGGATTTTGTTTAAATTTCCACTTTGGGGGGCGATATTGTTTTGGTTGTTCGATTCAATTTATTCAAATTTTCCTCAAATAACTCTTTGTGGTTTGCTTCTGCTTTCAATTTTTCAATTAGAATTACTCGATTCTTGAATTTCTCTTCAATTCTTTTGTAGCTTCTTATTTGGCTTTCTATTGTCTTTTATTTGGTGTCTCTGCCAAGTCACAACAATAACCGAAAAAAAAACAACAAACATTAGGCGTGGGCGTGGGCGTAGGCTTGTGAGATCGATGTGCGTATATATATAGAACTATATAGAATTTCAAAACAAAATTTTCGCGGCCAGGAGTCCACGATTGTTGCTGCCGCCACCGTTTTCGGCCACCGAAAAAAAAACAAAATCCAAACGCAAACCCGAAGACTTGTTTCCAAAAAGAAAATTCCGAAAAATCGAGACCGAAGAACAAGCACAAATTTTACTTTACAAATGCAATACAATTTTGAAAAACGATTCTAAACGATTCCGGAACCAACAAACAAACACAAAACATTGAAAAAAATAAAATAAAAGCATACGAATAATCCGTAAATGTGTTTTGTTCTTCGGTTGACACGCACGGATATTCATTTATTTATTTGGCTTTTCGGATAAATTTCAAACCCGAGCGTACGAACGGTATTTTCTGACGGTATTTTCCTCCTCTGAGTGTCTCTTTTGGATGGTGGGGTGCGTCGGAGTGCGTGCGACTCCAAGAACTACTACAACAACGCAATGTTATCCGCTCGGAGGCTGAACGCCTACTGGATGTTGCACGCGCCGAAAGCTTCCGCAGAATGCCAGAGCGCCGCCGACGTCGCACGCAGCGCCGTCACGCGTCGGCAGCGCAGCCGCAGCCGCAGCCCCCCTTTGCTACCCTCGCAATCTGGGGAAAGAGGGGGGACGGGGGCAGGTTCTGCCAGCGGCGACGCAGGCAGCGACCCGAGTGCCCCGCCGACCCGAAGACATCGGGACTCGGCGGCGCTGCGCTTTTGCTACCCCGCTTGCGGTCCGAGGGTCGAGGGTGCTCGCCGCTCCCGAGGACTTGCGACACTTGCGAAGCCTGCTGGCTTCCCACAAGCTTCCTCCCTGCCACAAACTTGTTGCAAAGTACTCGTTTTCACTTTACAAATCACTCCTTAACAATTATAGGATTTCAATTTTGAAAGCATACATGCAATGACAAAACTTTTGGGGAACCTCTTAATCTTGAACCTGTATAGACTATCTAAAACCAAAGAATTAGATGGCATTTTAACCTTGCAATCACTAGGCAAACATTATTTGAAACTCCTTAAGGGAGTATTGTAAAATTTCAACTTTGAAACTTACATTAATAATCATCAACCTGTATAGACTATCTAAAACCAAAGAATTAGATGGCATTTTAGCCTTGCAATCACTGGGCAAACATGATTTGAAACTCCTTAAGGGATTATTGTAAAATTTCAACTTTTGAAACTTACAATAACTTACAATATGTTGTATAGTTAATATTTTAAAGGGTTTCTTTTCACTATAAACGACCTAAAACCCATTGGAGAGCTTTTGAAAACCTCTAAATTATTTGAACTATATTAAAATTTAAATTTCTATTGCCCAAGCGAATTTTCGAGTATGGTACTCCGAGGTAATCCAGGGCTTATATACGATGGCAAAGGGAAAATTTTAAAAAATTAAAAAATTATATTTAATGATAAGATTTTTTGTTGTTACTAGGAGAAGTAATTACAAAAACTCCAGTGCAACAGGTCGTATACGTAGTTCTTGAGAATACAAATAAAAACTTAATAGAGGAGTGGAAAACACTCGACCGTCGTCCGTCGCTGTTGGAAGGGCTCTGAGTGCGTCACGCATACGCAGTGTCCGACGCTCGGACACCCTTGGCTACCCAGCTGGGGTATCCTTTAGCTGTTTATTGCTGTATTTTGGGCACCGAGGACGGGCAAAGGCGAACAGCCAAAAGCGCAGCTGGGGTATCCTTTTGCTGTTAATTGCATTTTGGGCACCGAGTGCGGGCAAGCGGACGGGCAAAAGCGCAGCGCCTTTGCCTGATCCATAAAACATATCCACGTAAATAATTCAAGGCAAATATAACGCAGTCTACACACTCCGCCACGGCCATCTCCAAAGCTCGCCCCCTGCCCCCTGCCACCTGCCACCAGCCACCTGGCACCTGCCACGCACCCGAACTCTCCAATCTCCGATGGCACTCGGCTTCCAGTCGTCCCATTGGCTTCCAGTCGGAGACCGTTCGTGTGCTAACAAGTGGGAGCAACAGTTGAATGTGAATGAAAGCCTCGGCTCTGCCACGACTGGTGGCAGCGTCGGCGGCGTCGTCGGCGTCGTCGGCGTCGCAGTTCGCTTCATGTGTTGCTTCAACCTTTGCTGGTTGGCTGGGTGGGCCGGTGGGTGGCTGTGTGGCTGGGTGGCTGGGTGGGTGGCAAGGTGGTTGGAACTGCGAGCTGTTGCTCTGCCCATCCGCCCATCCAGCAGCAAGCAGCAAGCAGCACACTGTTGCTCTTGCCGCTCTCGTGCGCTAGTGCGCTGCTGTGTTCCGTTAAGCAGCAACTAATTTTTGTTAATCACACCTTAATGACATGAACTTGACACCATTCGCATTTCGGCGATGCCTCGTTCTCCATAAATTAGGCAGCCAAATAGACAACGTGCCAACGTGGTCGGAGGCTTCTTGTTTTGGGGCGCGTAGCTCCGGTTTGGGGGCTGCCACTTAATTACCATGCGCCCGCCCGACTTAGGAGCAATTGCAGCGGCAAACAAATGCACAAAATTGCGGCCTGTCAATTGCCCCTTCTCCGGGATCCGCCGGAAAAGTGTGGAAAATTAGTGTTATTTTGGTTTTTGCCCGATCTATATTACTCTAATTAAAAATTGGCAGCCCTGAAATGCAGTCACATTGATTTAAATGCTCCGAAAATAAATCAAAAATACACTTTCATTTTCGCACGCACATGAAAGAGATTCGAGGAAAATTGGCGGCAATTATTGCCCAGATAACATATCTATAGATATGATTGCCACTTATCGTTGGCGAACATTAACTGCAAAAAAACAAGTAGGAACCTCTCTTGCCGTTGTACCTCTCTTGCCGTTGCCGTGGGAAGGGATGGGTAAAACTTTAATTGGTCATATCTTCTATATGACCAAGTTTCTGACTTTAAATTTTAAAGGAACATTCATGAATAGTGATAGGTTCAATTTAAATAAGAAAAACAAACATTTTTTTAGTGTCACACTGGTAGGGCCCCTTAAACCTGTCGAAACAATCATATTACCCATGAACTAAATTTCACACCGATCACTAGAAAATATAAGTTTAAAGTGCCAAAAGGTATACACAACTTTGACCAGGTTGTTCTCTGCGCTCGCTTCAAAATCTAGACAAAAATTAAAAAAATTAAAACAGTTTCGACGGTGGCAAAAAACTTTTATAATACTAACTTACCATGCCCTGTTGTTCCAGGATCGAAATTCTGTCCTGGGCAAACAGGACCTTAAGGGCAAACATCAGCCGGATTGAGGAGCTATTCACTGGATCGTGTTCCTCGCAATAATGATACCCGCAACGAAATGGATTTACCATATAGTTGCTGGATCTTGGACTCGCTTCCTAACAGTCCAGATGTGTGGGATGCCTGTTGCAGTGCACCATCAGTCGTCCGCGGCTGAGGCATCCGATCCAATTGGCTCACCAAATCCAGTGCGGCCCGCACCAAATCCGGTAATCCGGTGCGGACTGCATACTGTGAGCCAGGTGGAACGGATGCCTCAGCCGCAGCGGACTGATTGTGTCTTGCAACAGGCATCCGACCCATCTAGACTATTAAGAAAGCGTGTACAAGATCCAGAAACTACATGGCAAATATATTCCGTTGCGGGTATCAATATTGCGGGCAATACGATTAAATGCACAGCTCCTCAATCCGGCTGAAACTCGCCTTTAAGGACCTGTTTGCCCAGGACAGCATTTCGTATCTGGAACAATAGGGCCTGGTAATTTAGTATTATAAACGTTTTTTGCCATTGTTGAGCTGTTTTATTTTATTTTTTTTTGGTCTAGATTTTGGAGCGAGTGCAGAGTACAACCAGGTGAAGATTGTGGATATCTTTTGGCGCCCAGGACTGCAGCAATTCGTATCGGGACAATGGGTTGTGGTAAGATTAGTATTATAAACGATTTTTGCCATCGTCGAAACCCCTTTTATTTTTTAAAGAGTATATGAAACCTAATCAAGAATACAACCTGGTGAAGATTGTGGATATCCCTGACACAAATTGTCACTAACATTGTCACTAAAATCACTAACATTTCCGCATCTTGTGGAGATGGTTGCCTGGTCCTGCTCCCACAATTCCCTTAACCCGGTTAAATCAATGTATGAAACGGTCTCCCTTTCTTGGTATGCTTGCAGCCCTGGCCGCCTGGTTCAACCATCTGGCCGGAGCCGGACAACATGCCGCGGCGGCGACGGCCAACACCAATGCGGAGGATGCCCTGAGGAAACGTCTCAAGGCGGACGCGGACGTGGAGCGCGACGGCAGCGACTCGAGCTGCTCGGAGAGCGTCGACGGCTGCACCGGCGGCGGCGCCTTCAGGCCCACCTCCTCCGGCGGTCCCAAGGAGGCGATCGCGGGGCAGAGGGCGGCAGCTAACCCTTGCCAAACATTCCACGCTTTCGACGCCGTCACCCCGGGCTCGCACCAGCATCACCAGCAGCAGCAGCACCACCACCACCACACCCAAGTGCACCACCAGGCACAGGTGACGGGCGCAGGACATGCCCACCTGCAGCAGCAGCAGCAGCAGCAGCAGCAGCAGAAGCAGCAGCAGCAGCAGGCGCAGGCGGATCAGTGACAATTACTGGAGGACTGCTCCGAGGGAGTGGAGGCAGGCGGAGCTGGACCTGGAGATGGACGAGGAGCAGCAGGAGCTGGAGGGAGACGACGAGGAGCGCAATATTCACAAAAATTATAATTCACCAAATTTTCGTTTCCAAATCCAGACATCTGCTCCCAAATATCCCGAAACGTATTCAAATACCCACAACATATAGTACATAATAATATAACAGGTGAAAAGTAAAATAATCTGAAAGTTATTCCAAAACAAATATAGCTACGATAGAATACCTTTTTATTTTCGAATAATAACTCTACTTCATCACAAGAAAATCCATATTTTTGCTACCAAATAATACATATATTCGTCAAAAACATACTGACAAAAATATATCAGATGCGAAAAAAGTAATAAGTAAATTAAGTCAATAACCTCAAGTCGAGATACTTTTGTATCTTGTAAACAAAATCGAGCGTAGAAGCAATCCATCGGAAATTGAAAGGAATAAGAAACCAAAGAGAGATGACCACCACTTACCGTTATGCTGCTCTCTTAGTCCCTCTCATGCGACACACTGCGATCCACGCACACAAAACACAAGAAAAAGAGCAAAAAAAAAGCGACAAAATGCGCAAAACACGTTCGCGAATTGTGCAAAGATAATGCACTTTCAATCGATTGACGACCATCACTATGATAAACACTCGTTGCACTACCGATTTAGCTAATATTTAAGCCCGTTTTAAACAATTAAAGCGACGAAAAACGCGAACTAACAGAGCGCAGATCGAAGCGCGTCCTTGCTCCACTGAATAAATCCCGCCAACTGATTGGCGGTTTTTTCATTTGCGCTCTCTTAGCAAGGTGGCTCACTCTCTTGCAAAAGGAAATTCTTAGCTCTCTTGAAGAAGGAAATGCTTTGCTCGCTCTTGCAAAAGGAATCATACATGCCGTTGCCTTCCTTGGCAAGGGGCGGGTTAAAATGAAATAATAAATATCTTCTATATTTATTATCCGATCTGGACGTAATTTCGCATGCACGTGCTTGGCGATGAGCAGACTTTGAGGACTTTAAATGATGTCTCTATATTTTACCATTTCGGAGATATATATTTTTTTTTACAAATACGAGGCCGGAAAGGGGCGTGGCAAAAATCCAAGAATGACATTTTCTGCGCAATAATTAAACAGACATAATGCTAAAAGAAATCGGCCTCTGGTCTTATTTTGTCCAAGTTATGGGCAAATATGTCGAAGAAAATACAGTTTTATGCAAATTACGAGGGCGGAAAGGGGCGCGACACAAAATTTAAAAAAACTTGCTATGCCATCAATACTAACACACCAAAACCAAAAAGAATTACACATATAGTACTTACCATTTCCGAGAACGAGGTGTTCATACATACAGACAGACAGACGGACGAGCGGACGGACAGGCGGACAGACAGACGGACAAACGAACATGGCTATATCGACTCGGCTGCTGATGCTGATAAAGAATATACATATATACTTTATGTGGTCGGAGATGTCAGGTTCTGCCTGTTACATACATTTGCACAAAGTTAATATACCATTTGTACCTTGTACAAACCATGTACCTTGGTATAATTAAATATTTCTATGGGGATCTCAAACATTGATTGGCCTGTAGTTATGGAGTGTGTCAAATAAATAAATCTAAAATTGAAAATTGGAAACTGGAAACTGGAGAATTCCTATTGCACAATTCGAATGAAATATTTGATTGACAAGTTGCCGGGGCAATTCATTTTCCCACCCACCAGCAGGAGAAATAAATAAATATTGCAAAATTCAAAAGGTATTTGTATTATCAAATGAATATAGTATGCATTCACGCCTTCCTCAGAAGCCATCCGATGGTCAGGTGCAGGGCCAGTGTGGATGCGAAGATAAGGCAAAGCGAAGTACCCGGTGCTGCGCACCCACCAGACTCCGGTTCGTCGAAGTAGTTGCCGTAGATGGCAAAGGTCATCAGCTGGTCGTGGGGCCGTTGCAGCTCCAAACGGACTAGAGTCACATTCGACAGCTCCTCCAGGGACCAAGACATTTCGCCAGGCTGCAGCGGATACAGGCCAGAGGCACTCAAAGTGTTGGGCGAGATGAGGCGACGTGGCCGGGGCACAAACTCCCCCTCGATCCGCAGTTGGGTGAACTCCACTGGCCGGGATTCCTGGGCGTGATCCTGCCGCAGCAATCCGCAGCTCTCTACGCTGGCGTTCAGGCAGGCAAAGAGTCCGCACAGTCGAATGGAGCTGTACTGCTCCTCCTCGTAGCGCCGCCTGCCCACCCAGACGCCCACACGGTAGTTATAATCCGGTTGGGATCCCTCTCCCTCTCCCGTCACTGTCCACTCCATATCGAAACTGCAGCACAGATCCTCCTGGCAAATCCGCTTGCTAGCCGCACTCCCCGGGAGCATGGGCAGCTCCCAAGTGGTGAACATTCGCAACTCCGGCTGCTGCAGTAGCTTCAGCCTCACAGATGCTCCGGCCTGTTCCGGTTCCTCCGACAGATCGATCGCCGGGTGGTCATCGCGGGGATTGACGGGCACCCGAGCGAGCAGCAGCTGCCGTCGGCCGGTGTCGTCGTCCGTGACCAGGAGTCGGGTCAGGGCACCGTGGGCGGCCGCGTAAATGCCACTGCCGCTGACTCCCGTCCCGGGAAGGCTGGCACCGGCGACCATGAGATTAACCCGGTTGGCCCAGGCCCATCCCTGTTGAAATTGCGGGGCTGATGCGGGAGACAGGGCCGAAGATATTGGTATTAAATCAAATTACGTATGATTTTCCCCTAAAAAAAGTGGACTTGTGGACTTATACCATAATACTCTATGAAATACAGCACAAAAAATAAAAGATATCAACTAACAAGACAAGACATCACGCCCTGCGGTGATTACTATATTTTCAAATCCCTGCAGTAATTCTTCATTTTTGGGGCAGAGTTATATTGTTTCAATCTCCATACAAAATGACCACCCGGACATCTTGGAGCACTCCAATAACTATACGTATCTTTGGTCGTTTAATGATTTTGATCAAACTAAGCATTTAGGCACAATTTTAGACCTTTTTTTGCGGTTGGAGCCACAACTCCTCCAACTAGTTTTGGCCGATTAAAGTTTTTTCCGTAGTTTTTTGGCCATATCTCAGCCAATTCTTGACCGAACCTGCGCCTTAATCTCTTTTTGGGGAAACCAACTATCGATCCCTATCACTATTGTTTCTAGTCGCTGCCATATATTTTAGCTATGAGCTCCCAAAGTTGGCAAAAAACAGAGATCAAGGCAGCCGAATTTCCCAGCGGATACGGCTCCGATCTTATATTTCGGCGCTTCCATGGATTCGTGGGTAAATCAGCTTTCCATCAATGTATTCCCCGATAGTCTGAAAATATATGATTCCGCAAAGTTGAGGCATATGACCGGCTCGAATGGTATCCCCGTTATTCCAAAGTTGTAGCCGATTTTGCAATCTCTTTGCAATCTCTAATCTCAATCTCAAAACTATTATACGCTATGTTGCTGAATTAATTACTATAATTACACGACTACATTAAGAAGCATCATAGGTTTAAGGTTATATTAAATGCACTTATCTCCTCAGCTCACCTGTTAGGAATGGCATTTCCGAGTTAAACATGTTCGTGGCGATGATGTGCCGCACGCCCAATTGCTCCACCAGCTGTTGGGCTGGTTCATAGAACAGCATGTCGAAACAAATAATGTGGCCAAAGGTGACATTAAAATCCGTTTTGAATGTGGCCAATTCGGGGACCTCCGTCCGGTTGGTCATTGGCTCCAAATAGAGATTCCACTTGCGGTAGCGCGATACTATTCGGCCGCTGCGATCGAACACCACATTGGTGTTGTAGATGGCATAGCCGCGCAGTGATTCAGGATCCAAGGCGCGCTCCTTGACATTCACCACCAGGTAGGTGTGGTGTTCCCTAGCGGCACAGGCCAGGGTGCGCAAAAACTCGGCAATCCCGGGATCATCTTCAGCACTCTGGTCGCACAAGCTGCGTGTGGTCGACTCCGGCACCGCCGTCAGCTGGAGCACACTATTGAGGGTGGCCTCTGGGAAGACGAGGATGTCGCTGGTGCCGTTCGCGTGGGCAATCAATTCCAGATAACCGTCCAGATTGTCAGCCAGAAGCTGCAAAGATGATGCACCCGCAACGGCGGGTCGAAACTCAGCGACGCCGGCAGTGTAGAATTCAGAAGCCAGCGCCCAGGCCCATTGGCTGGGACCGAGGAGGATGTGGAGCCACAAACCTGTGGCAAGCGCGGCATTAACCATTACGTGTTCTCCAGGTGGCCACGGCAACCGTACTGCCACAAAACCGGTTGAAAAGCTCTGCTCTCTGTCAAGCCCAAGACCAATCTCAGTCGATAGGGCCGACACAGCTGGGCTATCTTATCGGTTAATAATCGGCAATCTGATAATCTAAATCTAGTAGCAATCGTATGGTCTGTGTGACTTTAGGTGGGATCCTCAAAATGAAGCAGAATTTTAGGCAGTAGCAGTCAAAACGAGTATTGGTCTTAGAATTCTGGACGCTTCCTTGACGCTTCGTTCATATACCATTTGTACCTTAAGGAACATGGTATAATTATAACAATAAATACATATTTTCATTTGTTTTTTGTGACCCATCTTTTCTTTGTACTTAACAAATCTCAGCCAAACTTCACAATTCCCGAAACCCAGAGAAAAACACTTGGCTTGTGCTTTGTTAGTGTATCGGAACATATGTATTGTGGTCGAAAATTTAAATGAATTTCACAAGTTAGTAACGCTACTTCATTATACATCTTTAGGTGTTTCAATGTTTATAAATTTACGGGTATGTTACGCGCAAGAAGCGCAAAGCAAACGTGGTTAGTGGTGATATAATCTGCTGTATCGTCAAACTTGGGAAGCTAAAGAGCCCCGCCGTCTTCTACTCCTCCATCCACTCGTCGACCATGTTGGCCATAGTCTTGGAGGCCGCCTCCAGTAGTCCCTTGATATTCAAAAAGTTGGCGGCCCGAATCATCTCGAAGAGTGTGTTCTGGTCAACCTTGAGGAAATTGGCGTCCCAAGCGCTGATGTCGTTGTTGTCGCCAACGAGGACCTCGTCGTCATCAATAGGCTTGTTGTCGCCCACGAGGAACTCATCGTCATCAGTGGGCTCGGGGTCGTCCACGTGGTGCTCGGCCCATGAAAGTAGCTTCACTAACATTTCCCCGTTGACTCTGGCCAGCGGCACGACCGAGTTCTGGTCCTCCGGGATCTTGCAGATTTTCATCACGGTCCTGACAATGCCAAAGCACTTCGCGATCCGCAAGTCCACTGCGCAGATCATCCCGTCGGAGGACTCTAGCTTGATGTAAGGCATTTTTCTCCTGTTTTCCAGATAATCGGAAAGTGAATAATATGTTTATTATTTGGGCTCTACCAAATACGTGTCTGTTTCAGAAGTATCAATGGCACGTTAAAAAGTAAAATGAACCTCAAAGGCTCCATGACTAAGACTAGGAGGGATGGGCAGGTGCAAAAATGCAAAAGTAGCTCGGCCTATTCGCTTAGAATAACTTACCAATAATTGTTGCGAGGCAACAATACAACTTACCTTTGCCGGACGGATGCCAAATAAGCCGCTTCGCAGCTTGCACTCGATAAACAGATAACCTGCAGAGAAGCTAATCAATCAAAAGGCGCGAGCGATGAATGCCGATATAAATTCCAAATTTATAATTTAAAAACTGTACAAAATATGACTTTCTTTCGTCTCGCCTTTTCGGATGAGACTAAAAGTAAACGGGTCGCCTGTCAAGTCGAAAGAAAACAAAAGTCAAGTCCGAAATCCAAGGCCTACTTTGTTTTGCAAGTTAGCCGGAACTGGAACTGGTTCCGGAGCAGATTTTGATAAAGAAATATCCGGTGGACTCCGGTATGCACTTGAATATATCTTAAAAAGGTGGATGGAATACGAAAACTCTCACTAGAAGCAATAAAACATTTCCAGGACCTAAAGCAATAAGAATTACACCTCCAGCGCGTACCATCTATGTTACATAAAGTCGGACAGACGGACATGGCTAGATCGAATCGGCTGTTGATGCTGATCAAGAATAGATATGCTTGATAGGGTCGGAAACGCTTCCTTCTCCCTGTTACATACATTGCACAATCGTAATGTACCATTTGCACCTAAAGGTACATGGTATATTGCACTTCCAATCACACAAGCCAAAACAATCAGTGAACTGAACTACTGGCAAATAAAGGTATACAAGATTCATAGATTGATATGCATAAATATATGTATGTATTTTAGTTTATAATTCTATTAAAAATATTGCAATACAAATAAGCAAAAAAAAACATCATCCACCGCGTAGGCGAAGTTCCATCAACTCCTAGACACACCCAACAGCAGAAAAACTAGAGGTATGGTAAGCCAAGCTAAGACCTCTGTTCGCGTGGAACCACTTCGGTAACCGCAGGACAGCTGCTCATCTTTGGTGCCATCCCCAAAGGTGCACTCGTTGTCGTAGTAGTTCCCGTACACCGCAAAGGTCAGAAGATTGCTCACCTCCTGGGAGTCGCGCAGAGCGAATCGCACCTCGTGCAGATAGCTGGGGGATTGCAAAAACCAATGTCAGTTATTCGAGTTGGAATAACACAAGTCCGAGGGATGCCTACCTCTCCTCCGAGGGCTTCTGCTGCGACCACTCGAACTGACTCGGCTCCAGGGGCATCAAGTCATCGAGCAGCGACTGCGGCATCAACAGGAACTCCCGGGACTCCGGATAGGAGGCCACAATCTCCAAGCGAGTGAAAGCCACCCAAGGCTGTTGCAACTCCCCTGAGACGGGCAGGAGCTGCCCGCAATCGTCGATGGTGGGTCCCGAGCAACTAAGAATCGCGCAATTGCGGATGTAGTTGGCGTCCACCCGCTGCTCATTCCTCCAGCCATCGTAGGCACCCAACCGATAGCTGTAGTAGTTGGAACTGTTCTCACCATTAACGAGGAACCGCCAGGCAATATCGAAGTGGCAGCAGAAGCCGCCCTGGCAGAGGCTCCTGCTGAGATTGCCAGTCGCCGTGGTGCCGAAATCGATCACTTCGGTTTCGTAGTTCTCCAGGTAGTCGCGCTTCATAAAGTAACTGGAGCTGTTGGCCACCTGCCGGGATGAGCTGCCCCCAAGATCCCTCCGCACTCGCTTGCGCGTGGATCGAGTCCCCGAGAACTTAGGCACCTGTGCCACATAGATGGTCCGCTCGCCGGAATCCTGTCGCATCACACTGGTCAGGGTGCCGTTGCGTCCGTGGTAGATGCCCGATCCGCTGTTGCCGATGGAGGGGCGACTAGCTCCTGCCGCAAGCAGGTTCACATTGGCGCCGAACGCCCAGCCCTGCTGAGTTTGGACAGCTGAAATTGGCCAATATTAAAACATTATCAAAATGTTCAGCAGCCTAAAATAATGCATAACTTTATGCCTTTGAATATGTCTTATAACCCAAAATTTTGTCCGTGTGTATAATCGCTTCTGCGCACTTCACATCGAGAGGTTGCGAAGTGATCAATTAGCAATTGGCACTCGACCTGATAAGCGTGCGTCAAGGCGTCAATGACCGGCACGAGCCCTTTCCCATCTTATCGACTTCGGTGCCGGCTGTCTGGCATCTGTCTGGTCTTACCCGTCAGGAAGGGCAGCTGGGAGAACCACATGGCCGGGTAAACAAAGTCCGTGATGCCCTGTTCCTCGATAAGCTGGTGCGCCGGCGTATAGAACAGGATATCGAAGCAGATGAAGTGCCCAAAGGTGACCCCGAAGTCCGTCTCAAAGGTACTCAACTCCGGCAGGTAGGTGCTGTTCTTGGGCTCGCCCCAAAGGTGGACTTTCCGGTATCGCGACACCACCACCCCCTCGCGATCGAACACCACATTGGTGTTGAACACGTTCAACCCATTCGAGGCACAGGGTCTGGGGTCCTCCGGGGAGTCCTCGCACTTCTGCTTCTCCGTGAGATTGATCACCACGTACTTGCTGGCATTGCGGGCAGCACACGAAATGGTAACCAGGAACTCCTCGAAGTAGGTGGCGTTCGGGTCACTCAGGCAGGGATTCACCTGATCCTCGGGTGCTGGGACAAATGAATTGGAACCGCCACTGTTTAGAGTGCTCTCCGGAAAGACTATGATGTCCGTGGCACTGGCATTTGCCGAGTTGATTATCTCCGCGTATGCAGCTGCATTCTCTGAAGTGGGGGACAGGCTGGCGATTGACTGGCGGTACTCCACCACTCCGGCCGTGTAGTAGTCCGCCCCCGACTTCGCCTGCGCCTCCGTCTCCGGCAGGGCCGCCTGGAATGCCGGGGAACGTGCAAATCACTAATTAAACCTAATCAACAAGCGGCTAATTGCCGATTAACTAGACTGATCGATAAGCCCCAAAACCTCGCCCCTCCTTAGACAACAACAAACCCCCCACCCACCTGCAGACTCATGTCCGGCATTTGGCCCAGAACGAGGCTGATAACAAAGATGAGTCGCCAGAAAAGCGCCGCCATATCCAACTAAACCGTGTCCGTTCCCAAGGCGGTTGTGGCCAAATGACTTGCCCAACTGCCCACTGGTCGCTGCTTTTATAGAAGCACCCGGGAAATGTGCTGGGCTCCAGCTACCGGGAACCGGTTAATCTTATCTTTCGGCAAATCGAGTCGAGCGGGAATTTTGTCTGGATTCAGTTCGCTGGATTTAGTTCGCTCGATTCAGTGATGAGCGCATCTTGAAATAGCTAAAAACAAGCACAATAAATCTGAAATTGTTGTAGTTTTTAACCACAATAAATACCTATATTTACCTATATGCTTACCTATACCTATATGTATCCGAATGCTATGCCGAACCTTTGGAGACCCAGTGAAAAAAGCCCTTTTGCCTGGACATACCACCTCCGTTCAAGAACTACAACGTTGTTGCTTGTTTAAGCTAACATTATGGTGTTTGTTAAGGTTTAAAAACAGTTCATGTTATATTTGATGGAAACATCAACTGAAATGGTTCGGGCTAAAACAGCATCGCTGAATCGATCGGCAGATTCCTTGTGGGTTATTCTGGTTGCTCCAAGTAAGAGCCATGTTTGCAGGCCGTGAGCATGATTAGTGGGTTCGTCGGGTTGTACATTGGACTGGTGTGGTTTGGGACAACTATTTTTTTGCTTTCGCCGACCTTATCGCCCCGCCCCAGACTATCCAAGTCCGATTTTTCCAGCTGTTCTTTGCGCTGAAAATAAACCCATTAATTACTATAAATTTATGTTACTCTAGATCCGCATCGAAAATAGATTTTTATTGGTCCCCCCCTCCAAGAGAGGGGTTACCATCTGGCTTCTGATGAAATAATTGCAAGCCGGTCATGTCCGTAGTCCGTCACTTATCGGACATTTTTTAGATGTTCTATATCTTTATTGCATAGGCTCATTTCCACGATTTGTACAATCATGAAACGATATTTTTGGAATCCATCGTAAAATGTTAATTATTTTAAAAGTGACCGCTAACACAACTTGCATTTTATCCTAAATATATCGAATTTTATCCACGATTGATTGTTTAATTGTGCCATCGGCAGTAATCGTTTATTGCGTATTAAAAATCTTATCATTCTGATTGAAAGCTTTTAACTAAAAACAACACTGGCCCACCAAACAATAGTTTTTTGCAATTTTCAAAGAAATTTAATCAGAAACCGATATTGGTATATATTTGGTATAAAATAAGGCCTTTATAACAATTGTTGTACTCGTTTCTTTAGGAACCTATCTTATTTATTATTATTTTATTGGAGCTAGAACTAGAAACACTGTTTGTTAAACCCAAGACACACTTGTGTAATAACACTTCCAGCTGAATATCAGGATAGTCAAGGGAACTGTAATCCAAGGACCTAGAGCTCCTGTTCGAGGGGAACCACTGTTGTAACCACAGGACACCTGTTCCTCTTCGGTAACATCCCCAAAGGTGCACTCGTTGTCGTAGTAGTTCCCGTACACCGCAAAGGTCAGAAGATTGCTCACCTCCTGGGAGTCCCGCAGAGCGAATCGCACCTCGTGCAGATAGCTGGGGGATGCAAAAACCAATGTCAGTTATTCGAGTTGGAATAACACAAGCCCGAGGGATGCCTACCTCTCCTCCGAGGGTTTCTGCTGCGACCACTCAAACTGACTCGGCTCTAGGGGCATCAAGTCATCAAGCAGGGAGTCGGGTATTAAAAGGAACTTCCTGGATTCCGGATAGACCACCTCGATCTCCAAGCGAGTAAAAGCCACCCGAGGCTGCTGCAACTCCCCAGATATAGGCAGCAACTGCCCGCAATCGGCGATTGCGGGCCCAGAGCAGCTGAAGATTCCGCAGTTCTTGGTGTAATTGGGGTCCACATCCGGCTGACCTCGCCAACCATCATAGACACCCAACCGATAGCTGTAATAGCTTCCCGCATCCTCCAACTTCTCCAGGGACACCCAAGATATGTTAAAGTCACAGCAAAAGCTGCCCTGGCAGAGTGTCCTGCTGAGATTACCGGTAGCTTCGTCTCCGAACTGCACAGCTTCGGTTTCGTAGTTCTCCAGGCAGTCGCGCATCATTGAAATGCTCGAGTTGCTGCCCGCCTGGGTCCTGGCTTTGCTCTCACCCACATCCCTCTTCATGCGCTTCTGAACAGTTCGACTCTTAGAGTACTTGGGCACCTGGGCCACGTAGATGGTCCTTTCGCCGACGTCCTGCCGCATTACACTGACCAGGGTGCCGTTGCGTCCGTGATATATGCCGGATCCAGTACTGCCCACGGACGGATCGCTCGCTCCAGCTGCAAGAACGTTCACATCATTGCTGTAGGCCCAGCCCTGTTGAATCTGAACAGCTGAAGAAGTAGTGAATTACTTAAAGGCCAAAGCAATTCTTGGTTATTTGGGTTACCTGTCAGGAAGGGCAGCTGGGAGAACCACATGGCCGGGTAAACAAAGTCCGTGACACCCTGTTCCTCGATAAGCTGGTGCGCCGGCGTATAGAACAGGATATCGAAGCAGATGAAGTGCCCAAAGGTGACACCGAAGTCCGTCTCAAAGGTACTCAACTCCGGCAGGTAGGTGCTGTTCTTGGGCTCGCCCCAAAGGTGGACTTTCCGGTATCGCGACACCACCACCCCCTCGCGATTGAACACCACATTGGTGTTGAACACGTTCAACCCATTCGAGGCACAGGGTCTGGGGTCCTCCGGGGTGTCCTCGCACTTCTGCTTCTCCGTGAGATTGATCACCACGTACTTGCTGGCATTGCGGGCAGCACACGAAATGGCAACCAGGAACTCCTCGAAGTAGGTGGCGTTCGGGTCACTCAGGCAGGGATTCACCTGATCCTCGGGTGCTGACACAAATGTCGCGAAGCTCACATTGTTCAAAGTGCTTTCCGGAAAGACTATGATGTCCGTGGCACTGGCATTTTCCGAGCTGATTATCTCCACGTATGCGGCTGTGTTTTCCTCCAAAGCCACAGTACTTGGTGTCTCCTGCCGAAACTCCACCACTCCGGCAGTATAATAATCCCCGAATGCCTGCAATATCGAAGGACATGAAAACCGATCTGTTTACAGGAATGATAAGCAAATAACCTGCTGCTGCTTTAGACCGAATATAAGGCAGAAACCGAGGACTCGCCAAGAGAGCTCCCACATTTTGGGTCCGAAACTTTTGGCAATTTGTCTTTTCAACGCTTTAGGGGAGTGCTTTTATAGATTCCAATTCAACGTTTCTCCGGTTTGGTAGGCTGTAAAAATCAAAATTTAATTATGACTTTTTATTGGCCGTAATTACCAAAAAGTGTTGAAAAAAATCAAACTATCGATGTACATGGTATCTGCAGTTGTATGATTTTTTATCAAGCGCGTGTTTTTCTTATCATTATATTGAGACAACTCAAGGAAAGCACGTTGTTTCTTATTCGAAAGAAATAATATAAATGTGAGATCTGTTGTTAAACTTTCAATTGGGTTTTGTATTTGCATTTGCTAACCAAAACAAGTAGAAACGCTGTAGTCGAGATTCCTCGACAACGAGATACCATGTACCTCTCTTGCCGTTGCCGTGGTAAGGTGGGGTAAAACCTTAATTGGTCATATCTTCTATATTTATTGTCCGATCTGAACGTAATTTTGCATGCACGTGTTTGACGATCAGTGAATTTAGCGGACTTAAAATTAAGTCTTTAGCCTTTACCATTTTGGAGATATCCATTTTTTTGCGAATACGAGGGCGGAAAGGGGCGTGGCAAAAATCCGGAAATGACATTATCTGCATAATAGTAAAACGGTCCTAATGCAAAAAGAAACAGGTCTCTAGCTCTTATTTTGTCCAAGTTATCGAAGAAAATACAGTTTTATGCAAATTACGAAGGCGGAAAGGGGCGTGGCAAAAATTTGAAATAAACTCGACCTGCGTACACATATAACGGACCTAAAGCAGAAAGAATTACACCTCTAGCTCTTACCGTCTCCGAGAACGACGTGTTCATACATACAGACGGACGGACGGACGGACGGACGGACGGACAGACAGACGGACAGACGGACATGGCTAGATCGACTCGGCTGTTGATGCTGATCAAGAATATATATACTTTATAGGGTCGGAAACGCTTCTTTCTCCCTGTTACATACTTTGCACAAACTTAATATACCATTTGTACCTTAAGGTACATGGTATAAAAATTGCAATAAATATACATTCTATCTCAAATTAGTCAATGCAATCTATCTTCCTGTGCAAGCACTTGAATTAGCTTGAGTTGACATTATTAAGCCTACTTATGGCATTATCGGGTTTATCTTCATTGCTTTTCTGCATGCTACTCCCAGCTCCTACCGTGTTTCCTTTATTTTATTCGGTTTTCCCACATTATTTTGATCATAGATAATCCCCTTGGCACCTCCCCAGCGTGAAAGCAGACCGACTTAAATGCATTTCCATACAGCGAACGGCCCCGGAAAAACCAAACTGAATGCAACATAAATTTAAGTGGCCGGGAGCTCATCGTGCCACACACAACCCCACTTCACTTGACTCAACTTGACTCAACTCGGCTCGCCTCGACTTGACTCGACTCCATCCACACGCGGCAATCCTTTCCGCTCCACTATGCTCCCTTTTTTGGGGGTAGCATCCTTCGAGTCCTTCGAGTCCTTCGACTCGATGCCGCTCGACTCAGGCAAATTGATTTGCGGCAAGGAAGGGCAAAATCTTGAGGCAAGGGATGGAGGATGGGGGAAAAAAATAAAATTAAAAAATAATGTTTGAAAATTTCTTGGTCATATATTTTAAATACGAAAATTTACCCAAGGGAGTCGAACCGTGCACGCTTGCAAAAAGGCGCTCACAAACCTGTTACCTGCTCATTTTATGCGCAAAAAGAAACGAACGGTAAAACACGTTAAAAGCTAAGACGAGGTCCCAACAACAACAACAACAGCAACAGCAACAGTCGAAGCACAAAGCACAGAGAAGAAAAACGGGGAAACTCAAACTCAAAAAGGTAAAAAGAAAGGATAATTTTTCTGTGCTTTTGGGCGAAAGTTGTATACACTTTTTGGCAATCTTGTTAATTCCACAGATCTTACAATTATAATTATAATAATTTTTATTGCTATTATAATAACTATGTATATCAGAAGTCAGAGAAAGTTATAATTAATAAAAAGCAAAACTAGAAACACTAATTGCAATATCAATTCTTTAAAATGTTTTAAAAATTTGTACACAAAAGCACAGCCCACCAAAAATACGTATGGTATATATTTATGTTATGATATGCCAATGACTAAAAATGTATATTTTCTTTTGTATTTTGATCAAATCTAAGGAACCGAGTAGGTAAGTAATTCCCATGAGAATGCTACACAAACTGGGCCCCAAGATTGCGTTGCCCAAATGAAAAGTTAGATCGCAATCTGAAGAAGGTGAAATGGAGGCAGCTTCATTTAGTTTTCGGCCTGCCCCACACATACATGCTTGTATACCCAACAGTCTGAAAATAAATATATGTATGCATATATGTATATGTGCGCACACATGTCGGCTATATAAGCACATATGCACATATGTACATACAGGGGTGGGTACCAGGGCGGGTGAGGCATTCGTTGCTACTTATGTTTAAGCTTCGTATTTAAGCTTTTTGCACGATTTCCTCTAACAAATGGATTTTCACTTGTTGCCCAGCCAGACGAACGAGGAACACTGGGAAAAAATGGCATAAACAATTTTTATTGAATTTCAGTGGGTGTACCGATATTCGTAGCATTTTAAATTTCAAAATATTTCACGTTTTGAAAATATATTTTGTTAGAACTGCATTAAACGTTAATATTATCAGCTCAAATCTTATCTTATACACTTTTCTGTTGTCATTGGCTTATAAACTTATAATATGATAATATGATTAAGCTTAACATCTTATCGGTGAAGCCGAAACGTCATCGTAGATACTTTTAATACCTTTATGCGTCTTTTTTTTAAAGCTTCCACAACCGTTGCTGCCTATGATTGGCATGTCAAAGGTCTGTTTGAACACTTGAGTGAAATATGAGAGTGTTTGTAATACTCCACTAGGTGGGAAAATTAAATGTCCATCATAAATATTCATAAGTCATGCGATTTTATAAATCAAAAGAGATTCATGAATTACCATAATGTCTTAATTCTATCCATTTTTTACATATATTTTCTACATTAAGTGAATATCATTCTTACCATTTTAACATCTAAAAAATAAAAAGGAACGATTAAAATCAAATGTAGCAAGGTAAATACCTTGAGTTTATTTTTGTTCTCTCTGTGCACATATGGCGTTGTTGTCAGGTTTGTTTTTTGTTGATTTTTTTAGAGCTGCCTCGCACTCCCACAACCCAGCTCAAGGTCCTTCCTGGAGTCCTGCCTTGCCAGAGACTAAGACTCCTGCTCGTTTGCCTCAGCTAACAAATAATTTAATTTCTTTGGGTCGTCTTTTATACTTATTTGTGCTCCCCGACCAATATATAATACTCCTACATACTCGTATTTGTGTATTTTTTTCTAGCTATTTCCCCTTCCGGGCCATTCTTTTGCCTGGACTGGGGTATCCTTGTTGTATCCTTTGCATTTGCGGATAATCGAGCTAAAGCTTCCAACCATTTATCGATGACTGGACTGGCGAACGCTCCCTCAATCATTGATTAGTCCGGCCACGGAAGCCATACGAGCCATACGAGAATTTTAGTCCCGGTCCTGGTCCTGGTCCTGGTCATGGTCCTGGTCCCATTCCCGTCCCCTGTCCCCTTTCCCTTTCCCTTTCCAGGGGATCCGTATCCGCATCCGGCCAGATTTTTGTCTGCTTGATTAATTGCAATTTTGTTGTGCCCTGAGCCGGGCAATTTGTTAGCCAGAAGCAGGACTGAAAGGAGCCGGGACCACACGCATTCTGTATGCAAACTAAAAAGTATTATTAATGATGCCAGCTAAAGGGGCGGCACTTCGCAGTCGGTTTGCCTGCATTTGACATCACTCATACGCCGCGTTGTCTGAGATTTATGCCACAAACAGAGTCAGCATCAGAATGCGAGTCAAAATCCTGTGGGTGGGTGTGAAGTGGGTCAGTGGCTTGCGGACTCCATGCGGTTGCCTTCTCTCTGATTAATAACAATCGTTTAGCCGCACAACAACAACAAAAAAGGACGAATTATGACACACAAAGTGAACTATATTCACACATGGGAGGACGGTAGTGCTGGCTAAGGACATAGGCATTGTTCTTTTCCAGACCTGCGTTCACATGCTTAGGATTAGTGAAGGATATAAAGCTGTAACTTATATCAATATTTTGGCAGACTATTAAAGATATTACCTTTAGTTAACAGCAACCTAGTCAAGCTTTTTGGATGACCAGGAATTCGCCACCGAGAATTTGTCACCGGGTCCAGTGCTATTAAGACGTTATGTTAATCCCCAGTATCGGATAGCTGTCACTAACTCCTGCCACTCCTTCGCATTCCCACGGAGGAGTTCATAGCCCCCGCTATTCCTGGCCATGCCAGACCTCTGATTTATGGTCCTGTATGTGGCAGGACCTCCGCCAGCGGTTGCTGACGACGGCCCACCTGGCTTGGTTTAATAGCCTTAAATGCGTTGGCTAATAAGTTTTCCCAGCACTGCAAGAAACAAATACGATTTACGTGGTCACAACTTTTTCACTATTTAGAATTATATAAAGACTGGTACAGGGGTACAAAATATTTCAAAATACTTCTTTCATTTATTTTGCTTAGTGCCTTGCGAGGCGGGTGCACTGGCCACACTCGCACTGGCAATGACTTGGCGTTTGGCTTTTGCTCTTCGAGATTTATTGACATATAAATTTAATGCCCCGCCGTCACCTCACATTCCCCATTCACCGCCCCTTTGACCCACCGAACCCAAGCCCCTTTTGGTGGCACAACAAAGTTACGGGGCAGTTGATTGAATGCGCTTTACTGCCTGGATTTCCGTTAGTAAATTGAAAAAGCTGAGAAAAACTTGTACGCAAAAAAAAAAAAAAAGGGAAAAAGCGAAATACAAAATCGAATAAAATAAAGAGACTTGCCTTGGCAAGGACACCTTTCGGGGCCATATATGCTCTATTTTCGGATTAGAAATCGCCATATAGCGAGATTCAATTTGTGATAATTGAGAGCACCGGTTACCGAGTAAATTGCATCTTTTTGGGTCGGCAGCATCAATTTGGACTTTTGAAGGATCGCTGTCCAATTTCCTTTGCACTCGCCGTTTTGATTAGTCGCCCAAAATAATGGCATAAAGGGTGCCACTTGCCCCGCGACTCACTCAGTGTGTGTGGCATGTATGGGGGCGCCTTTTCAATGTCAGCGAAACGCAAGCAAAGTTTGCAATTTCTTTCGGGCCAGACTGCGATGCGAGACTTTTCAATAGACAAAATCAAGCGCCATTAGTTTGACTGATATCGAGCGGGCTCCAAGTGCATTCAATCGAATTGAATTGAATTGAATTGAATGGAATGATACGGCATGGTGTGGTACAGTACGGTGTGGAATGGAATGCCTGCCAATGTCAGAGGGCCAGGTAAAAAGCCAGCCCCAGACAAACCAGACAAACCAGGCAGCCATCCAGCTCGCCCTCAGACAGGATGCGAGACCCATAAGTCAGGCCAACAACACTGACGCAGGATCGCAAGGACACGGCTTGCGACTTGAAATTCAATTCAATTTCTTAGCCCATGAACGCGGCGCCAATGTCGCGACATTATCGAAGCTAGTGATGCCTTCGTGACACGAACTTTGCCCAATTGCATATCCGGGGAATCGCACAATCTCCAGCGATCTCTAATAAGGGATTAATAAATGATATTTTACAAAACTATTATGTAGTATCACAAATTAAGGGAGCTTCATTCTGAAGTGGATGCCAGAACCCAATTATTATCAAAGTAATTGGAAGATTTTAAAAATTTAAATTGTCAATGATCAATTGTTAAACTCTCTAAAAACATTCCCTCAAAAATATCCAGTGAATACGTGCAGTATTGACGAAGTTGTAAGTCTTTAAAGCGGAGAGGTCGGGTGATGTCTTGGGGTGATTAAAAACTTTAAAAGCGTTTTTCTCAAAACCTTTTTTTTCTCTGATAACTATGAACACGATGCATTGACCTATGAGTGATTTTAAACATTATTATCTTCTATATGACACTAATTGTATGACATTTGGCCTTAAATATATAAAAAAAGGAGTCTCACATAAAAGACAGTACTATCAACTTAAAAAAATAAACATTTTCACAGCGGAAACACTCCATAAGGGAGGCAATATGCATATGACGGTTTTTATTTAGTAAATATACATACATATATTATGTTTCTTGACTGTATTTTATATTTGAACCATTATGTTATAGTATCGTAAGAGTTTTAAAATAAAGCAATTCATATTGTTTAACTCAACTTTGGTTATTACAATTTATACCATCAAAATCTGGGCAAAAGTTTGAATCAATAAACGTTATTTCAGAGCAGTGAATGCTTTATTTCGAAAGATCATAACTCTGTCCTCTATTTGGGCTTTTACATAAACCAAACTAGTGCAAATGTTTAGAGTTAAAATATAAAATTCATGTTATTGGGAAGCCTATTGTTTAGCTCAAGTGAGTAACCAGTTTCGGGCAATTGAATAATACGAGTCGGCAATTACAATCACGGGCCTTGTGCACCTCTAATTGCCCTTAGTCTGAATGTTCATGTTCCTCCCTGCATTCATTCGTCCACCCATGACTCTTGGCCCCATTTTCCGCCCGCTTTTCCCCCGATTTTCCACCACAACCACTAGCCGACTGACTGGCTGACTCGATGGCTGGATGGCTGGATGGCTGGCTTGCCGTCTGGCAAGGTTCAATGCAGTTCAGTAAATATTATGCTAAATTGAGATAATTTGTTGGCTGAAATACACACTCAGTCGCGAGGAGGAAGCGTGTCGCCATTTTGGCTCCTGGCGTGTCCTTGCCTTCACCCGAAATGGATTTGCATGTAAATTTGTTTTCGCCTTATAGTCGCAAATTTTTTGCTCGATTTTGCACATTCTCTAGATTTCTATCGTAATTGGCGGCTTGTTACAGGCATTACGTGGGCCGCAGGTTGGGTGGAAAGTGTGGAAATCGGGTGGAAAGCAGGAAAAGCTGGAGATTTGCACAGTTGCAGTTATGCCATTTGCTGGCGGAAGTATCAGCCCCCTATCCCTGTCGATTGTGTCACTTTTCTGCCTCCTTTTACTACATGTACGAGTATATGTATACGTTTTTCGTTTTTGCTATTTCTTTGATAGGACTTGAATTTTCCATGGACTCCCATGGTGGAAAATTCTCACACTCGTGTCTGTGCCAAAAATAAATGGGAAAACTGAGTTCAAATGTGAGTGGAGGCTTTCAATTGATTGGTACTGAAATCAGTTGCCTGTAATTGCATTGGTACGAGTATTTTGTTCTCGATTTGGATTTCAGCAAGCATCTCTTGGCGCTCTCCAATCAAAACAACTTTTAATTGGCTATGTTTTTGGCCATTTGTTGTCATCGCAACGAAAAATGCCTGGCAAATGTTTTCAGTGCGGAACATCGTTTGAAGAACAAGTGTAATTTTGTGACAGTTGGGTGTAGTTACTTATTTGATGATGCCTTGCATGCCTCTTTTATTAAATATTTCCACTGGCTGCCGCTCGGGTTTTATGTACATTTCTGTAACTCAACGATTTCGGGGGGATCCAAGTATTTTGTGCACTTTACTCGCCGTCTTATTTATGGCATACTTTCCCAAACAGTTCTGTGGCGTCGAGGTTTTTGCATCCCCAAGGAGGAGTCAGTGACCCAGTCCCGTCCCGTCCCGGCGAGAACAACCTCAAACCGAGGGTAGCCCCAATCATAATAAATCGTACGCTGAAAGACAAGTCGTGTGTGTAAAATAGTCATTAAAAAGGGACCCGAAAGGACATCGGCCAACGGCCAACGGCTCATCCGAGGACAAGATCCCCGGTCAGGCAGGGCCCCCTCTTCCGGGACTCTGTCACAATGCAATTAATTGTTTTGTTTATCGGTTTATCGGACAGTTTACGCTTGATTTGGCCCAAAAGCTAAGCGCACACACAAAATAAAATAGGCCCAGTGTCCATTACATTGCCTCGTCTGGGTGGGTTGAGTCCCGGAGCCCCGGAATCCGAGTGTGCAATGGAGTGTGTCCGTAGGTCCTCGGACTATGGACAAGGGACTACGGACACTGGCTATCTGGCATTCTGGCTCTTTGCGATGACACGGCTATCAACATGGGATGTAATTCGGCCGAAACAAGGGTTCGCCTTACGGTCACCGAAGTGGGTGCCTGTTTTGCCAGCCAAAACTGTAACTTTTCGGGTTAGCTGAACGAATTTAAATACGTTTTTGCAGCCCATTTGGGCCAACCCAATCATTGAGTAATTTCAAATTACTCGACGGTTGTTGCCCCCAAAACTGGAGTATAAAATTAGCCACATTTTGAACCAAAACAAACATAAATGCAAACTTATTAGTTGTTTGACTTTTATAAACAAATGCATGGCTCGCACTCATTTTTGGCCAAACCGAACGAAAACCATTGCCGCAAATACAATACCTCGGATTGCCTTTCGTTTGCCTTGGGTCCTTGGTCTTTGGAGCGTTTGGTGCTTACTCTTCGGCCTCCAATGCCATCCTGCCTCCCGGCACTTGGTCCCGGGCCCTTGGTGATTGGCCTTGGTATCTGTCGCCGCCCAGGAGGCGGGCAAATGCAGTGTATCTGCTGCCTGCCTGGCATTTGCATACGAGTATTCTCATCTCATTGTGAGGCCCGGCCACAGGACCCCAAAATGGGGATGGTAATGCGAGCCATTACACATGCCCGAAACGCGGGCAATGCCGCGGGGACCGAACCGCATAATGCGCTTTTCCCAACTAATATGAAAATAATGTGGGCCGCATCCATGGCCATCAAGGAGCAAGGACGACGCTGCATTCGCTGCATTCGCTGCATTGTTGCCGCCGCCAACAGTATGCATACATAGGTGTAAGCCTATGCGAGATAGTTCGAAGGACACTTCAGCCGCTGAACGCGCCTAAATATAGAACAATAGAGCCAGAGGCGACCTCTCAAACC
Organism: Drosophila ironensis; assembly: GCA_021223825.1. Taxonomy (NCBI): domain Eukaryota; kingdom Metazoa; phylum Arthropoda; class Insecta; order Diptera; family Drosophilidae; genus Drosophila; species Drosophila ironensis. The sequence goes on from JAJJHQ010010534.1 coordinate 308,851, forward strand.
GATGGCTCAATCAACTGACTAATGGTTTCTAATTTTGCGCCAAGATCAAATGGAAGATAGTGCCCCAAGCCAGTGAATTACGACATGTCAATGTTATTGGATTGTATCCAAGAATAGTTTCTTTCAAACAGACACACTGCCACAAAACGTTGCGCTCCTATAACCTTCAAACGCAAATCGGCTGCTCCTGCATGTCTATAAACATCGAAATTCTGTGGAATTCACAATTTTAACTCTAGATCTAAGAAATACTGAAATTACATTGGTAGAGCCAATAACTTTCTGTGTTGCGAAAATCAGCCGGTTTTATCTTTTTTGGGGCGGAAACGCTGCCTTCTGCCTGTTACATACATTTTCACAAAGTTTATATACCATTTCTACCTTAAGGTACATGGTAAAATTTGAACAATAAATACATAATATTTGTTTTTTGTGCCCCATCTTCTCTCTGTATTTAGCAAATCTCAGCCAAACCTCACAATTCCCGAAAACTCAGATAAAATAATTTGGCTTTTGATTTTTATTGAATCGATTCATATGTATTGTGGCGAGGCAATTTCAGTGAGTTTCACAAGTTGGTATTACTACTTCGTTACACATCTTTAGGTGTTTCAGTGTTTATAGACTTATGTTATGTTGTTGGTATGTTGGCTTATGATTTATGTTGGTGGATACAGATATAGTCTGCTGGATCGTCAACTACTCCTCCATCCACTCGTTCTCCTGGCGCACCTGCTCCTCCTCTTCGGGGGAGAAGTCCGATTCGATGTTGAACGTCTTGCGCATCTCAACGACAGTCTTCTCCTGGATCATGTTGGCCACCGTCTTGCAGGCCGCCTCCTGCAGCCTCTTGATATTCATATAGTTGGCGGCCAGCATCAGATCGAGGAGGGTACTCTGATCCACTCTCAGGAAACTCGCTTCCCAAGCGCTGATATCATCGTTATCGCGCACGAGGACCGCGTCATCATCAGTAGGCTCGGGGTCGTTCACGTGGTGCTCGGCCCATAAAAGTAGTTTTAGTAACATGTTCCCGTCGACTCTGGCCAGCGGCACAACCGAGTTTTGGTCCTCCGGGATCTTGCAGATCTGCAGCATAGTTTTGATAATGCCAAAGCACTTCGCGATCCGCAAGTCGACTGAGTAGATCATCCCGTCGGAGGACTGTAGGTTGATGTATTGCATATTGATGTATTTTGGCAGATACTCAGGAAGTGAATAATATGTATATTCCTTGGGCTCTACCGTCTACGAGTCTCTGTTTCAGAAGAAAAGTATATGAGCAGTCAATGGCAAGTTAAAAAGTAAAGTAAATCTCCAAGGCTTTTCATCACCAAGACTAGGAGGGAGTGGCAGGTGCGTAAATGCAAAAGAAGCTCGGCCTAATCGCTTAGAATAACTTACCAATAAACAAGAATACAACTTACCTTTGTCGGACGGATGCCAAGTAAAACGCTTTGCAGCTTGCACTCGATAAACAGATAACCTGCGGAGAAGCGAATCAATCACAAGGCGCGAGCGGTGCCTTGAAAAAATTTTTCAAATATGAAAAATATGTTTCGACTTTTTTCCTTGCCTTTCCGGAAGAGACTGAAAACGGAACGCCTGTCAAGTCGAATGAAACAAAAGTCAGAAATCCAAGGCCTACTTTGGGTTGCAAATTAATCGGAATAGAAACATAAGTCGATAACTAGCACGACTTGCAGAGATGCCACTTAATTTAAACTCCTAAAGAAGCCCCTACTTGGAGGCAAAAACTTTGAGTTTTCGTTTAACCAAACTCCATAATTCCCAAAATTCCCCCAGACTTTTCCACAAAAAAACCTGTCCTGTTATAGCGTCGGGTAATATATATTCTGTAATTTGAACCATTTTGAAATGCCACAAGTTCGCACAACTATTTGGCAACACGTCTTCAGATCGTGCTAATGTACAGATGTGCTTAGTGTATGATAAAACTAGCAATTAAATTAAGCAGGAGTCGCCGCTTGCCTCCCGAATGGAAGAGATGTGTTTGGTTACTTATCCATCCACTCGTTCTCCTTGCGCTTGTCCTCTTCTTTCCCTTCTTCCAAAGAGGAGTCCACCTGGATGCCGAAGGTCTTGCCGATGTCCTCGACNTTCTGTAATTTGAACCCTTTTTGAAATGCCACAAGTTTGCACAACTATTTCGCAACACGTCTTCAGATCGTGCTAATGTACAGATGTGCTTAGTGTATGATAAAACTAGCAATTAAATTAAGCAGGAGTCGCCGCTTGCCTCCCGAATGGAAGAGATGTGTTTGGTTACTTATCCATCCACTCGTTCTCCTTGCGCTTGTCCTCTTCTTTCCCTTCTTCCAAAGAGGAGTCCACCTGGATGCCGAAGGTCTTGCCGATGTCCTCGACAGTCTTGCCCCTGACCATGTTGGCCACAGTCTTGCAGCCCGCCTGCAGCAGCCCCTTGATGTCCAAGTAGTTTGCGGCCATAATCAGGTCTAAGAGGGTGCTCTTGTCGACATTGAGGAATTCAACCGGACATATGTAGCTACATACTTGTACATACATACACATATCTACATATGTTTGCACTCAGCTGATAAAGAATATATGCATAAGCACATATATTTTATGGGGTCGGAAATGCTTCCATCTCCCTGTTACATACATGTGCACAATCTTAATATACCTTTTATTCAAAATGTAGGTCAAAATTTTCAAGACAAGCCCCATTTTAGCGGCAAAAGCAGCGAGTCTTTGTATAACCAAACTCCGGAATTTCCAAACTTTACCCCAGACTTTTGTCACAATAAACCTGCCCTGTTGTTGGGTCGGATGATCTTTATTCTGTTTAGGTTTTATGAACTCTTATAGGGTATAGAGTGTATAGAGCTCGTCCATGTCTTCCGTTGCACATCCTCAGACCACTGTGTTCAAGAACTAAATTAAAACTCAATTAACTAATTAAATTAAGCAGCAGGCGCCGCTTTCCCAACGGATGGAAAAACTTGAGGTGTGATTGGCTACATCTCCTCCATCCAGTCGTTCTCCTTGCGCATCTACTCGTTGTCAATGGAATTGCGGTTATCATTCATGGCCTTGGCCCGGATCATGTTGGCCACAGTCAAGCAGATGAGATGAAACAGGCCCTGGATTTCCAAATACCTGGCGGCGAGGATCAAATCGATGAGAGTGCCGTAGTCGACATTGACGAATTCGGCGTCCCAAGGGCAGATGTAGCCGTTCATATAGTCGGTGCTGTTCTCGGGGTCATTCCGGTGGTGCTTGGCCCAGCTTAGCACCAGAAACAATGTGGCCGCGTTGACTTTGGCCAGCGGCACGGCCGAGTTCCTGTCCAGCAAGCTCCTGCAGGCCGCCACCATGGCCTTGATGGTGCCAGAGCACTTCACGACCTGGATGTCCACTGTGTAGATCCACCCGTCGCAGGATTGTATGTTGATGTCTGGCATTATTTTGGCATTAATCAATCACGAGGCGCGAGCGGTAAAAAGCGGTAAAAATGGTAAAAATGCAAATATAATTTAAAATTTTTTTTGTATAAATTACAACTTTTTTTTCGATACGAAGTCTTGCCTTTTCGGAAGAGACTGAAAGCAAACAGGGCGACTGTCAAGTGTCAAAAAATAAGAATAAAAAAAAGAAATCCAGGGCCCACTTTGTTTTGCTAGTCATTGTCCCATTTCCTGTCAATGTTTGGTTTATGTAAAACTCTTAAATGGTTCCTGGGGGACTTCGCTATGCACTTGATTATATCTATAAAAGAAGGATTGAAGGTAGTACCAAAGTGTTTAGCATCTCAGCAGCAATACAACACTTTCCAGCTTACAATCAATACCTGAGAGGAGTTTCAGAGATCGCAAGGCGCGAACGACCCATTCAAATTGATCATTTCCGCCCCATCTGTAGTCGAAATTTTAGTATAAACTAATAGAAACGCTGTAGTCTACATTTTTCTCCACAGGGAAGTGTACTGTTCAGTATCGACATGCCGCAGCCAGCTGATTGTCTCACAATGATGCTTACTACGTTCGCGGATGACGTCTGCGACACATACAGATCCACCTGTGGGGTTGATGCAGCCACCGAAATCCAAAACTCGCATACGGGCACCAGCGATCGGGCTGCAGCTCCAGAAGCAAACTGTCACTGCCTAAAAAATTGGCACTGTACGAGAAAATAATTGCGCCAATCTGGAGGTAGGGCTGCCACTCGCGTGCGACAGCTAAATTAAAAGGGTGCAGGTGGCTCAAAATCGGACTCTAAGATTAGTCACAGGATGTGAGTGGTAGGTGGCCTCGGAAATTAACAGACTTTCCAGCCGGTAAGCGCCATCGAAACCGACTGACCAATCAAAGTTCGCTCTCCAACGAGGCTAAATAGACGCCAACCGAGGGACCTGATCACCCGATCTCCGAGGACTCGACCTTGAAGGATCTTATGTTATATCGGTAGCCGATTTTTAAAATAAACTTGTGCTGAACTGATATTCCTATAATCGGAATGTGCAATTAGTTTTTCTCTATCTATTATAGTTTCCAAAATCTAGGCGATCATACGGATAGACGGACGTACGGACAGATAGATATGGCTAGATCCACTCTGCTTTTGATGCTGATCAAGAATATACAATTGCGAATTCTGTAATATGATAATGATCCCTTTATTAAATTCCATCGTGTTCACACCACTATTTCGTTACAATCTTCAGATCATCATGTACGTGTATGTATATGTAATTGGTGTATTAAATAAAGTATCAATTAGAATAAGTAGCAGTCGCCGCTTTCTTCCCGGATGGGAGAACTTGATTGGGAGAAGTGACTGGCTACACCTCCTCCATCCACTCGCTCTACTTGCGCATCTGCTCCTCCTCTTCGGGGGAGAAGTCCGCCTCGATGTTGAACGCCTTGCGGATCTCCTCTACAGTCTTGCCCTTCATCCTATTGGCCACAGTCTTGCAAGCCGCCTCCTGCAGCCTCTTGATATTCATATAGTTGGCGGCCAGCATCAGATCGAGGAGGGTACTCTGATCCACTCTCAGGAAACTCGCTTCCCAAGCGCTGATATCATCGTTATCGCGCACGAGGACCGCGTCATCATCAGTAGGCTCGGGGTCGTTCACGTGGTGCTCGGCCCATAAAAGTAGTTTCAGTAACATGTCCCCGTTGACTCTGGGCAGCGGCACAACCGAGTTTTGGTCCTCCGGGATCTTGCAGATCTGCAGCATGGTCTTAATAATGCCAAAGCACTTCGCGATCCGCAACTCGACTGAGTAGATCATCCCGTCGGAGGACTCTAGGTTGATGTATTGCATATTTTTTGGCAGATACTCGGCAAGTGAATAATATGTATATTCTCTGGGTTCTACCGCCTACGAGTCTCTGTTTCAGAAGAAAAGTATATGAGCAGTCAATGGCAAGTTAAAAAGTAAAGTAAATCTCCAAGGCTTTTCATCACCAAGACTAGGAGGGAGTGGTAGGTGCGAAAATGCAAAATAAGCTCGGCCTAATCGCTTAGAATAACTTACCAATAAACAAGAATACAACTTACCTTTGTCGAAGGGATGCCAAGTAAAACGCTTTTCAGCTTGCACTCGATAAACAGATAACCTGCGGAGAAGCGAATCAATCACAAGGCGCGAGCGGTGCCTTGAAAAAATTTTTCAAATATGAAAAATATTTTTCGACTTTTTTCCTTGCCTTTCCGGAAGAGACTGAAAACGGAACGCCTGTCAAGTCGAATGAAACAAAAGTCAGAAATCCAAGGCCTACTTTGGGTTGCAAATTAATCGGAATAGAAACATAAGTCGATAACTAGCACGACCTGCTGAGATGCCACTTAATCGGCGGCCACAATCAGCTCGATGAGAGTAGTTATGGATTGCAATTGATTGAAATTTAATCGCAGAGCAAGTCGATTGGATTTCGATCGAAATCACACGCTTACCCAAGAACTTGCAAGTTATCTAATGTTTTTAAGACAATTTTATAACATCCAAATTTATAACATCCTATTCAGTTATAGTCATACAGTTATAGACGGTCGGTTGTCACCGAACCGTAGCGATCGAAACACAAAGAATAAGAGTCCCCAAAGCTTATCGATAGACTTAGGGATGGACTCTTGCGCATCCTTCCTACGATATGTAGGGGGCAATCTTTGACTAGGCCTCGGGAGAGCTGACTTCTTGCTCCCAACAATTATAATTGGCCGTATCTTTATATTTATAGTTCGATCTAAATTTTATTTTGTAAATTTGGAGCCAAAAGCAGCGATTTTTTGTTTAGCCAAACTCCGGAACTCCCAAACTTTACCCCCGACTTTTGTCACAATAAACCTGCCCTGTTATTGGGTCGGATGATCTTTATTCTGTTTAGGTATTATGAACTCTTAAAGGGTATAGAGTGTATAGAGTTCACAAGTGCGTCCGTCTCTTCCGTTGCACATCCTTAGACCACTGTGTTCAAATATTTATGTGTTTGGTGCATGATAAACTAAATTAACTAATTAAATAAAGCAGCAGGCGCCGATTTCCTAACGGGTGGAAAAACTTGGGATCCCCCATCCAATCGTTCTCCTTGAGCATCTACTGGTTGTCAATGGAATTGCGGTTATCATTCATGGTCTTGGCCTTGATAATGTTGGACACAGTCAAGCAGATGAGACGAAGCAGGCCCTGGATTTCCAAATACCTGGCGGCCAGAATCAAATCGATGAGAGTGCCGTGGTCAACATTGGCGAATTCGGCGTCCCAAGGGCCGATGTAGCCGTTTACATAGTCGTCGTTGTTCTCGGGGTCGTTCTTGTGGTGCTTGGCCCAGCTGAGCACCAAAAACAAGGTATACCCGTCGACTTTGGCTAGCGGCACGGCCGAGTTGCTGTCCTGCATGCTGCTGCAGGCCTCCACCATGGCCTTGATTTTGCCAGAGCACTTCACGACCTGGCTGCTCACAGTGTAGACCACCCCGTCGGAGGACAGTAAGTTGATGTTTGGCATTATTTCGCTGCTGCTTGCCAGATTACAGGAAGAGAATGATATATTCCTTGGGCCCTACCCACCACGTCCTCTGTTTTAGGAATAAAATATATGAGGAGTGAATGGCAAGTGAAGAAGTGAATTAAATGTCCAAAGTTTAATGACTATGACTAGGTGGGAATGACAGGGGGGAAAATGGAAATGTGAATCCCGAACTAATAATTGTTGCGAGACAAAAGGAATACAACTTACCTTTGTCGGGCAGATACCAAATAAACCGCTTGCAGCTTTCAATCGATAAACAGATAACCTGCAGAGATGCCAATCAATCACGAGACGCGGGCGGTGCCAAGTGGAAATTCCACAAATATAATTTAAAATTTTTTTGTATAAAATATTATTTTGTTTCGATACGAAGTCTTGCCTTTACGGAAGAGACTGAAAGCAAACAGGGCGACTATCAAGTGTCAAAAAAAAAAAATAAAAATAAAAATCCAGGGCCTACTTTGTTTTGCTAGTCATTGTCCCATTTCCTGTCAATGTTTTGTTTATGTAAAACTCTTAAATGGTTCCTGGGGGACTATCTATCTATCTATTATAGTTTCCAAAATCAAGGCGATCATACGGATAGACGGACGTACGGACAGACAGAAATGGCTTGATCCACTCTGCTTTTGATGCTGATCAAGAATATACAATTGCAAATTCTGTAATATGATCCCTTTATTAATTGCCACGGTGTTCACACCACTATTTCGCTACAATCTTCAGATCATCATGTTCGTGTATGTATATGTAATTAGTGTATGAAATAAAGTATCATTTAGAATAAGTAGCAGTCCCCGCTTTTCTTCCGGATGGGAGAACTTGATTGCGAGATGTGACTGAGATGTGACATCTCGTCCCTCCATTCGTTCTCCTTGCGCATCTACTCGTCCTCTTCGGACTCTTCTTCTTTCGGAAGGTCCACCTGTATGCCGAGGATCATGCGGATCTCCTCGACAGTCTTGCCCATGATCATGTTGGCCACAGTCTGGCAGCCCACTGCCAGCAGCCCCTTGATGTCCAAGTAGTCTGCGGCGGTAGTCAGCTCCAAGAGGGTGTTTATATCGACATTAAGGAATTCGGCGTCCCAAGCGCTGATATTGCCGTTGTTCTCGCCGTCATCGATAGGCTCGGGGTCGTTCATATGATGCTTTGCCCAATGAAGAAGCTTAAGTAAGATGGCTCCGCTGACGTTGGCCAGCGGTAGGAACGAGCTCCGGTCCTCCGGATTCTTGCGGGCCTGCATCATGCTCCGGATGGTGCCAAAACAATTCGCGATCGGCAAATCCACTGCGTACATCACCCCGTCGCAGCTCAGTAGGTTGACGTATGGCACGTTTGATTGCATGTTTGATTTGTCAGACATTCGGGAAGTGAATAATATGTATATTCTCTGGGTTCTACTGACCACGTGTCTCTGTTTCAGAAGTGAAGTATATGAGCAGTCAATTGCAAGTTAAAAAGTAAAGTAAATCTCCAAGGCTTTTCATCACCAAGACTAGGAGGGAGTGGCAGGTGCGTAAATGCAAAAGAAGCTCGGCCTAATCGCTTAGAATAACTTACCAATAAGCAAGAATACAACTTACCTTTGTCGAAGGGATGCCAAGTAAAACGCTTTTCAGCTTGCACTCGATAAACAGATAACCTGCGGAGAAGCGAATCAATCACAAGGCGCGAGCGGTGCCAAATACAAATTGCAAAATATGAAAAAAAAAATGTGTCGACTTTTTTTCTTGCCTTTCCGGAAGAGACTGAAAACGGGACGCCTGTCAAGTCGAATGAAACAAAAGGCATAAAGCCAAGGCCTATTTTGTTTTGGAAGTATGTTAAATCGGTATAGAAACTTAAATCGTTAACTAGCGCGACCTGCAAAGATGCCACATATGTTAATGGCTAGGAAATTTTCATGCATTGCCACTAATTTTCGCCCCCCTAATGCCAATTATTGGCGATAAAACGGAGTGTCACAACTAACCCAACATGTGCTATTTGAGCTATTGTTAAAGGATCGCTCCGAGTGTGCCCATGGTCAGCGGAATAACCCGATTAGAGGGCAAGCTCGCCATTTGAGCCTTTATGGAGTCCATGACTGGCACGTGGGTGGGTGGTGCTGTACAGCAATAAAATGCAACAGGAAATGAAATATAAACGCTGCACAGTGCAATCGTGTGTAAATTCTGGCAATGGCATTATTATAACGCTGCCCTCCCCCCGATTGCATCCTTTTCAGAGTCCTTTCAGACTCCCCTATTGTAGCTTATGTTTTTGCAGCTCTGCTGTCCTGGCGCGTGTGCAATGAAAATGGGAATGGAAAATTGTTGGCATCATCAACACGTAGCGTTGACGTGTTGAAAATGCTGAAAATTATCGCTGACATTGAAGGCCGCTTTCATATAATCGCAGTTTGAAAAATCGTGCGGATTTCGCTGGATTTAATGCTGTTGGCTTTGGCCATAAAATGATTTTCAATTGAATAGCTAACCACTCGCTGGATCTTTTTGCTTAACAATATTAACACTTTTTCGCCACATTCACCAACGTTTTCCCATCGTAAACGAATTCTGGTTTTTGTGACTTTCTGATTGCCTGTTGCTCTCGAATATTTGTTTATTACATTGCCGTTGCAACATTGTGGTTTTCATGTAAATCAATTTATATGCTATCGCCTGCTGCATGTGCGGTTGCACTACGTATATACATACTTTTGTTGATATTGCTGGCCAATGCTTTGTTTTGGAAATGCACGTGGGGTGTACTTGTATCCTCCCAAGAGTAACCTGCCATTTAGTTATCCCAAAATGCACAAAAATACTCTTGACTATAAACACCCGGTACTTAGTTTGGCCTCAAAGGCAATGCGTATTGTTTCAAGTGCCTCGCAGTTGATGCTGACCAAGAATATATATACTTTATGGGGTTGAAAAAGCTTGCTTCTCCCTGATACATACAATCGTACGAATTCAATATAGCCTTGTTATTTTTAAGAACTGGCTGATAGAGAAGATAGGTTTCTACTTGTTTAAGCAAACTTGATCTACGAGTAAACTGGTTTTACAAAAGTCTAATTAAATGTATTCATTTATATCCATTTTTATATTCATTTGCCAGTAGAAGAAACATTCCTAGTTCTCTCAGAATGATTTGCATTATTGTCAGCACTTATTTTAAAATGTTTCAATTCGTTGCCTTGCCAATTGGTGTTTTGAGTGGCAAAACTGAGTTACTATTTATTTGTTTTGATGGGGACATTTTGGGTGCCTTTATTGCCGCCGCTTATGGGAGTCGTGTTCCTGTTGTTGGCGCTTTTGGCCATTAGCAGTTACCTGTTACCAGTTAGCTGTTTCCTGGGCCGTAACTCGTGTTTGACTTCATTTAGTTTAGCATAAAATTCGCGTTTGGAACGCACGCGGTCAGCGCCGTCGTTAGCTTTTCCACCTGTGCGGACTTTGCCCGCATTTCCTCTGGCCTGCCATTAGGAATGCCATATAAAGTTAAAATCTTAAAAAAAAGAGGCATATTGTGCCCGGGAACACACAACTAAAATATAAGTCCGAACAAAATACAGCAAGAAAAAAGAAACAACAAGAACGTGGAAAAAGTCGGCGAACAGCAAAGGAAATGAAGAAAAACTTGATTTATTTTTATGTGCTCACCGATGCGGCAAGGAAAAATAAAGTGGGAGGTTGGAAGGTTCGAAGGTTGGGAGGTTGGAAGGTTGAGAGGCGGCGGCTGTTCTCCATTCATACAAATGCTACGTGCGTAATGACCAGGCACACACAAACTGGCTCTTGAAGTTAAAGAAGTTCCACGTTGCGTATACGTAATCATATTCTTTCTTATTTATATTTTTGTTTCGGCCCACGGGCCACAGGCCACCCAACTGTAGCTCCTGCTAAATTATACATCTGCATGCGTAAACGAATGTATATATATATATATGTACACATATATCTGTATACTTAGGTATATACACTTGTATATACATAAATCGCTTGGGGTGGCTGCGTGGACAAGTGGCCGAAAAAATTGCAGCTTCAACAAAAGAAGTTTGAAAAAGACAATTGTCTGTTGGCCTTGAAATAACTACAGAAAACTCAAATCCCAACTGTTGAATTGTATGTAAAAAATACGGCTTTTCAACTAAATTACCCATTGGGTTTCCATTACATCTTATGATAGTAAAACCTCAAAGTTTTCATTGAACAAGCTAATGGAAGCAGTCAAATATTAATACGATTAGAATTTGATTTCAGCTACCCATTCAAGCCTTTTATTTACATACATTCCTCCAGGATGGGTTTATTTGCATTTTTATTGCAACTTTTAATAGTGAATTGCTTCCCTTTGGCCTAATACGAATTTCATCTGGTTGCGTTTATTTTCAACGGACTTTCCATGGCAGCCACAAATTGTTGTCGGCATTCCACTGGATCTGTATCCCTGCAATCGAATTTAATTCCTTGCCCTGCCACTCCAAAATTCCACAAGTTCTTGGGCGAAAATCTGCTAACAATTAGTGGGTCGTTGCATTTTGGCAACGAGAGCCGCAACTGCGGCAAGCCAGCAGCAAGCCAGCAGCAAGGGCGCCCCAAAAAAGATTCGGTTGGCCAATCTGCCCCCGAACCCGCGCCGTGTTTTGCGAATACATTTTAATAAAGTCAAAAAGGCGACGGGGCCCCCAACGACAGAGTAGCTGCAGGGGTTGAAGCCCGGCGCACTGCCCGGAGAAATGGATGAGGGCACCGGGAAAGCAGGAAAATGCGGGAAAAGCGGAAAACGCTTTGTGTGCCTGGTGTGCGCACACCAGGTGAGAGCCCGAAGGGGAGCATAATAAAAATATGAAAATCAAGTGAAATCATTTCCATTCAAATTCAAATGGCAAACCAGAACGGCTCCAACAGGCTCCAGGACGCGGAGAGCGGTTGCTATGCCCCACCTGAAAACTGATATTCAATTCAATCAGTTCTCCCCAACACCTCGGGGATGTGACTGCAACACAAGGAGGTGGTGCTGCCCAAGGGCAGCCTGTACTGCGAGAAAAACTAAGTCTTTCACGGCTTCCTTTTCAATTCTGTGACTAAATAAAAATCAGCTCTGTAACATGTTTCTTTATTTAAATCAATCAATTGGCAAATATCTTTTTTTTGATCCGATTGAATTGCCTTTTTTGTAAAAAATGTATGATTAACTCAAAGCCCTAAAACTGGAATTTAATTGCAGTGTAGTTTCAAGTTTGAATTACTCGATTTCTGCGGAGGCGAGAAGGTTGGGGGCCTGAAAGGTTCCTCCGATTTCCGAATGTGGTTAGTCCTTAATACGGGGGGGCTACGTGCGACACCCTCCTGCGGGTGAGTGTGCGACTGGAACTGATTCTGATTGAGAATCCGTCCGGGCTTCGATTGATGACGGAGTCGCAGGCCCGCCTCAGGAAATAAGGCGCGAAGGAATCCGTATGCCAGATATTTTTTTCCGTATTATATGCGGCAACATGGGCGCCATGCCGGACTCTTTTTATACCATGTACCTCAAGGTACAAATGGTATATTAACTTTGTGCAAATGTATGTAACAGGCAGAAGGAGACATCTCCAACCCCAGTATACCTATATATTCTCGAGACTTCAATTCCAGATAATGACTTGGAAGATTCCATTGGTCTTAATAATTATAAAAAAAAAGGGTAAAGTAAAAAGTTTATGGCAAAAAAAAAAGAGACGAAGGTGTTATTACTGTTTGTTACTCACTATTCCATATTTTTTAATGAAAAAAAAAGGAGACATTTCCAACCCCAAAAAGTATACCTATATGTGTAATAACTTTTTCAGATGGTAAATCACAGAGATTGCTGTCATTACCATTGGGTTTAAAAATTATAAAAAGGGTAGAGTAAATATTTTTTAATAAAAAAAAAAAGCAAAATAGAAAAAAATTGAAGTTAAAATTAAAAACGGGAAGGCAGTGGTGCAAGTGAGGTAAGCGAAATGGGAGATGAATGGGATTAAAACTTCTGTATGACGAGGGTGTTCACTATACCATTGTAAATTAAAAAAAAGCTTAAAAATATTTCAAAAAAAAAAATAAATAAATAAATAAATAAAATAAACTAAATATATTTATAGTAAAACAATAAAAGTGACGACCTTTCCGCTCGAGGGCGGTTTGAACTGTGAGGATTGAATGCATGGCTGTCCAGAGGTGTAACCAATTGCTTGCTTTGATGGGCAAATGTCGAAACGCAGGTGTCGAATTTTAGCCCTTTTTGCGATTGGAGCACTCGGTCACACAGTTTTGACCGTTTACAGTTTTTTCGATAACTTCTTATCGATCCCAATCACTATGCCGTTGCTGTGCCCATATCTTCTATATTTATTATCCGATTCGGTAGTTTCTTAAAATTTATTTATCGTGTCAAGAAAGCAAATATTGTAAAGGCGTGGCGTTCTGTCAGATTCAGCGAAGCTATGGTACATGGTATCTCGTTGTCGAGAAATCTCCTCCACAGCGTTTCTACTTGTTTTTTTTAAATCGGCTACCACCCCCCGCACCCCCGCAAGCCGTAAAATTCTGTGGCATTTACAATTTTTACCCTAGAGTCACTAAATTTTTATAGGATATTGGTAAAGCCAATACCTAATTGTTTTAAAAATCAATTGGAAACTGAGAACCAGGTATTTATAGTCGAGACACTCGACTATAAACGGTCTTACTTGTTTTTGTACTGACAAGTTTGCGCCTCCATTCACTTTAACAATAAATTTCAGCAAATAAATCAAAATGTAACAGAAGCCGTGTGGAATTTCCAAGTGGCAGGTGCCACAAAGAGGCCCGGCCCCGTCACGAGCTCAAAGTTTTTGATTTTTTGTGAGAGAAGGGAAAAAAATATGGCCCCAAGGTCTGCAAATCGAATCTGAGGGCAGGGATACTCAAACTCACAGACATTTTACTGCCCAAAAATTCCCTTCATTTGATTGATAAATTAGAAAATACATAATCGTAAGTAATAGATTTTGAAGCTGTGTGAAAACCAGTTTAAATTCATAGAGAACAGATGATGCTGCCCAAATACATAAATCAAAAAAAATATCCAAAGTATGGAGAAAACTTGGGCTCCCTTGTGAGCATTTTGTTTTTCAGATCCAAAGGCATTTTCGGGGCATATATTTTCGTAATTTTTTATATTTCATCAAAGAGCACGTGCAAAACTTTACCTTTGCCCCTTATTGTTGAGGATTTTGGGAGGAAATCGTGATCGGGGTGGCCATGGGGGCAGGCAGGCAGGCAAATGGTGTTAAATCGCACGGAAAGTCACAGCGTGATTCCTGTCCAGCAGCTCGCGAGCCTCATCTTCGAGGAGTCGCTGCTTCACTGTCGCGACCATTGAGTGGGTGTGGATGTGGCCTCCACTAGCAGCATCCACCCCCCAATTGCCACCTGCTTCCCTTGATCCTTTGTCCTTGGCTCATTAGATACGGCGGCCACTGTTGCATGGGGCAGTGGCAGCGACGTCGGCTGCGCTACCTGTTGGAAATGCAAACAACGCAACGCAGACGCTGGCGCTGGCAGAAAGTTCCAAAAAAAAAGATACTTCGGCGCCGGCGCTGGAAGCTGGAAGCTGGAAGTCTCCAGTCTCCGCAAGGTCGACTTGCCTGCCAGCCCGGCGAGCCTTGTAACCGTCGCTTCATTCAAAATCCCGCGTGGAGACCCCGCTAACGCTGTTAAAAATATAACGCACCACGCAAATGCAAAGGGCAAAGGAGCATCGCAAAAATTCTCAGAAATTGCAAGCTGCATTCCTTCTAAACGGGCAGAGCAGAGGCATTTTCAACTCTATATTTTTCCCTAGATACCTACATCAGATTATCGATTTGTGGCCAACCTAATGCTGAGCAAATTCTTAGAATTTTTTCAAAAACCGAATATTTACAGTCTTTGTGCCCCTCTTGCTGAACATTCCTCGTAGTAATATTGGCGTTCGCGAACCATTAAAAAGTCAGGGCCATATTGGAGGTACCTTTTTACTCGTATTTTAAAATCAATTAGAAACGCTGTATTCGAGATTTCTCGACAACGAGATACCCTGTACTTCCCTTGCCGCTGCATGCGTGGGTATAACATTAATTTGCCATATCTTCGATATTTATTATCCGGTCTGGACGTAATTTTGCATGTACATGCCTGGTAATCAGCGGACCCAAATTATGTCTCTCGTTTTTAAACATTTCGAAGATATAGCTCTTGCGAAGGAGATAGCAAATGCGAAGGCGGAAAGGGGCGTGACAACAATATGGAAATAACATTATCAGCGTCTTGGTCAATTCCCGAAAACCCAGATAAAATAACTTGGCTCTTGATTTTTATTGAATCGATTGTTATGTATTGTGGTGAGGCAATTTCAGTGAGTTTCACAAGTTGGTATTACTACTTCGTTACACATCTTTAGGTGTTTCAGTGTTTATAGACTTATGTTATGTTGTTGGTATGTTGGCTTATGATTTATGTTGGTGGATACAGATATAGTCTGCTGGATCGTCAACTACTCCTCCATCCACTCGTTCTCCTGGCGCACCTGCTCCTCCTCTTCGGGGGAGAAGTCCGATTCGATGTTGAACGTCTTGCGCATCTCAACGACAGTCTTCTCCTTGATCATGTTGGCCACCGTCTTGCAGGCCGCCTCCTGCAGCCTCTTGATATTCATATAGTTGGCGGCCAGCATCAGATCGAGGAGGGTACTCTGATCCACTCTCAGGAAACTCGCTTCCCAAGCGCTGATATCATCGTTATCGCGCACGAGGACCGCGTCATCATCAGTAGGCTCGGGGTCGTTCACGTGGTGCTCGGCCCATAAAAGTAGTTTCAGTAACATGTTCCCGTCGACTCTGGCCAGCGGCACAACCGAGTTTTGGTCCTCCGGGATCTTGCAGATCTGCAGCATAGTTTTGATAATGCCAAAGCACTTCGCGATCCGCAAGTCGACTGAGTAGATCATCCCGTCGGAGGACTGTAGGTTGATGTATTGCATATTGATGTATTTTGGCAGATACTCAGGAAGTGAATAATATGTATATTCCTTGGGCTCTACCGACTACGAGTCTCTGTTTCAGAAGTAAAGTATATGAGCAGTCAATGGCAAGTTAAAAAGTAAAGTAAATCTCCAAGGCTTTTCATCACCAAGACTAGGAGGGAGTGGCAGGTGCGTAAATGCAAAAGAAGCTCGGCCTAATCGCTTAGAATAACTTACCAATAAACAAGAATACAACTTACCTTTGTCGGACGGATGCCAAGTAAAACGCTTTGCAGCTTGCACTCGATAAACAGATAACCTGCGGAGAAGCGAATCAATCACAAGGCGCGAGCGGTGCCTTGAAAAAATTTTTCAAATATGAAAAATATTTTTCGACTTTTTTCCTTGCCTTTCCGGAAGAGACTGAAAACGGAACGCCTGTCAAGTCGAATGAAACAAAAGTCAGAAATCCAAGGCCTACTTTGTGTTGCAAATTAATCGGAATAGAAACATAAGTCGATAACTAGCACGACTTGCAGAGATGCCACTTAATTTAAACTCCTAAAGAAGCCCCCACTTGGAGGCAAAAGCTGTGATTTTTTGTTTAACCAAACTCCAGAATTCCCCAAATTCCCCCAGACTTTTNTCCCAAAATTCCCCCAGACTTTTCCACAAAAAAACCTGTCCTGTTATAGCGTCGGGTAATATATATTCTGTAATTTGAACCCTTTTTGAAATGCCACAAGTTCGCACAACTATTTGGCAACACAACTTCAGATCATCGTGCTAATGAACTGTTGATGCTGATCAAGAATATATGCATAAGAACATATGCTTTATGGGGTCGGAAATGCTTCCATCTCCCAAACTTAATATTCCATTTTTACCTTAAGGTATGTACATACTACATGTGTACATGGTATAACAACAGATTTTTAACTGAAAATCTATTTGATTTGCTCATATTCAATTAAAAATCGTTGTTGCTCGTATAATATTGTTTAAGATATGTTAATAAAATTCATGCTTTAAAGTTTCAACTAATTAAATCCTGTGCAAATGATGCTGTGCCAAAAGCACAGCAAATAAAATACAAATTCAATGCCTATAAGTTGTAACTTCAGTGTTTATTGTAAAAAAATAATAAAATGTATGTTATCTACAAAAAAAATGGCTATTATAAGCATAAAATATAAGCAGTGGTGTGTCGTATAAAAAAAAAAGGAATAATTCAATTTATATTTTTAAAACAAGACACAAGAGTAGCACAAATCCGGCGGCGGCCTGCAGTGCTCCTGCCCCAGAAGTTATCGATCCTGAAGTGGGAGTGGAGCCAGCACCTCCGACACTTGCGCCTTCCGGCACTGGCTGCATGTGATCCAAGTTGTGGGTGCTCTCCAGCTCGGTGTAGTAGTTCGACCAAATGGCAAAGGTGAGAACATCGTTCTGGGGCACCGCCAGCTTAATGCTGACCGCGATCTCCTTGTCCACATTCGCGGCTGCCGGCGGCTGCTCTTCCCAGATGTACTTGCCGACGGAAATCGGCCTAAACTGGCCATCCAGGGTGCTGGGCATGATTAGGCGGCGGCCACGCGGGGCTGCCGGAAAGGACCCATTAATGGCAAGCTCCGTGAAGTAGTGCTTGTTGGCCACCTGCCTCCCGGTGGCGGGAAATATATAGCCACAACTCTGGATGCTTGCATCCAAGCAGGCGAACAGGGCACAGGTGGCCTGCTCGGTGCGATCCACCCGAATGACGGTCGTCTCGTCTCCATAGTAGGCGGCAATCCTGTACCGATAGGCCGCCATCTCGGCGGAGGTAGTCGAATCCCCGCCGGGCGTCAACGGTCGCTTGGCACTGAATTCGCAGCAGAAGCCCTTGTGGCACACCCGATCCTTATTCAGCTCCACAAAGTCCTCGGCCAGCAGTCGCGTCTCAAACACATCCACGTTGTAGTCCTTGTACGTGGCCACCCCGGTGACCCGTGGCGTTATCAGCTGCGGCGTGAAGAGCGCCTCCACCCGGTTACCCAGGTCGTACTGCCTGTCCCGCTTGGGCACCCGGGCCGTAAGCAATCTCGTCGTGGGCTGCTCGAAAATCTCCGCATTCAGGCGACCCGCTCGGCCAGCATAAATGCCAGAGCCGGTGGTTTTGCCCTCCGGCTTGCTGGCGTCCGCCGCCAATAAATTCACATTGTTGGCAAAGGACCAGCCCTCCTGCAGCTGGAGGGCCGTGAGGAAGGGCAGCTCCGAGAACCAGTATGTAGGATAGATAATGTCCGTGACACGGTGCTCCTGGACCAGGCTCATGGCCGGCTCGTAAAACAGCATATCGAAGCAGATGAAATGTCCAAAGGTTACCCCGAAATCGGTGGTAAACATCGACACGTCCGGCTGCCGCAGCACTGACATGGAGTTGTATTCATTGCGCCAAAGATGCGTCTTCCGGTAGCGTGATATAACGCGGCCACTCCGATCGAAGACGACGTTTGTGTTAAAGTATCGCACCCCCGTGACCGGGCAGGGGGTGTACGTGTCAGAGCCCTGGCCGACGCCGCACAGCTCCTTCTCCACCACGTTGATCACGACATAGATGCCCTGCGACCGGGCCGCACAGGATATCTCCACGAGGAAGAGCTCGTAGTCCGGCTGGTAACAGGGCGTCACATTCTGGGCTCCGTGCGGCACAAAAGTTGCGGTGGCCTGGCTGTTGATCAGATGCTCCGGGAACACAATGATGTCCAGATCCCGGACCTCCTCCGAGTTTATGATCTGCTGGAAAGAATCGGAGGCGGCCGTGGTGCGCAACCGAGGCGAGGTGCCTTCCGCCTCCTTGTGCTCCACCACGCCGGCGTAGTAGGTGGGATCACCTGGCTGGGAGACCTACGGATCAGTGGCAGCCAAAATCACTGTAGGTTAGTCAGAGTATCAGGGGCTTATACTGCTTAATCCTAAGGATTCACGCATCAGTCTATGGCATCATCAGTTTCTAATCATGTAAATTTACTATGCACAACTGCTACATCTTTACTCTTAGAAGAGATAATCTCGTCTTTAAAATTCGATTTTTAAACAAAATTATTGGCAAATTATCAAAACCTGGTGTGAATATTAAGAATTCAAGTTAAAGAAATAAATAAATATCAAGTTAAAGAAACCACTTTACTTTAGGATTAGAATGTGTATCATCCTGCCTCTTGGGGGGAAAACTAATTTTATATTTAAACTTTAACATTAACAGTATAACAAATCAGTAGCAACAAATGGGAAATTTGCACATTCCGTGGGTAGTATGTATATGCTAAGCTGGAAAACGTGTGCAACTAAAATTGACTTTACTCAGACTATAGACTGAAAACTAAGCCCAAAAACTGAAAAAGTTTGCGACTTGTGTCGCAGGGCATTACCAATAATCGTTGCTATTCAAAGGAACTTGCAATTTCACAAGATGTACTAGGACAAATCGCGTAAATATTTGAAATTGGAGGACTTTTACCTGATGGGACCCAGCGAGGAAGAAGCCAAACAGCAGCCACAGGATACGCAGCATCGCGGGCCGTGGTTAAAGTGTAACTGCCAAACGCTTGGCGGCTTAACCGGCCAAGAAGACTTGGCCAACGGGGCGGGGACAAAGGCCATCCATAAAGACAGATGAGTTTATGGGACACTGGGTGGCCAATAAATTAGATATTTGACAGATTAGGGGCCCAGCTGATCCGTCTTATCACTTTGGGATCGTAAACGAATATTTATCAACGGTTTATGGCACCCGAAACATGCAGGAAACTCAATTAGACTGAGATAATCATTTATTAAGGTTGTTAACCTTTGTTTTGAAACCGCGAAATCTACATTCCTAACACAGATTTTCATTCTCAGCTTTGGCACTAAGTACACGAATATTAATAAATATTAGGATATATAGTATGTGCATACACATATATGTAAGAACACTTAGTATCTTGGTAAGAACCTCGGTCATAACTTTGATTTTATATTTACATGTAATACAAATTAAATCCCTTTATATTTGATATAAAACAAGTAGAAACGCTGTAGTCGAGATTCCTCGACAACGAGATACCATGTACCTCTCTTGCCGTTGCCGTGGGAAGGGGTGGGTAAAACTTTAATTGGTCATATCTTCTATATTTATTGTCCGATCTGAACGTAATTTTGCATGCACGTGTTAGACAATTAGCAGACTTAGCAGACTTAAAATTAAGTTTCTAGCTTTAATAATTTTGGAGATATGGTTTTTTTTTGCGAATACGAGGGCGGAAAGGGGCGTGGCAAAAATCTGGAAATGGCATTATCTGCATAATAGTTAAACGGTCCTAATGCAAAAAGAAACAGGTCTCTAGCTCTTACTTTGTCCAAGTTATCGAAGAAAATGCAGTTTTATGCAAATTACGAAGGCGGAAAGGGGCGTGGCAAAAATTTTAAATAAACTCGACCTGCGTACACATATAACAGACCTAAAGCAAAAAAAATGACACCTCTAGCTCTTACCATCTCCGAGAACGACGTGTTCATACATACAGACGGACAGACGGACGGACAGACGGACGGACGGACAGACGGACAGACGGACATGGCTAGATCGACTCGGCTGTTGATGCTGATCAAGAATATATATACTTTATAGGGTCGGAAACGCTTCCTTCTTCCTGTTACATACTTTGCACAAACTTAATATACCATTTGTACCTTAAGGTACATGGTATAAAAATAATTTGAAGACAAATTTAATAAACCATTGGTTTACAATATATGTATGTACATTTCAATGGATTTAAGTTCAAAGCTTACTCACTACGATAATAGCATGCATGGTTTTCGAAATTTGAATTGTGCTTTGTTATTTTGTCTGCCTCAAGAAGCTTTCGATGGCAACCGCCGATTGGCGAGCGAGCTTTCTGGTATTTAGCACCCAGACCTGTCTGGTCCCATCGTCAGCTGTTCGCACAGAACACAAAACGCAGGCCCATCGCAGGCCACCAAACAGTTCTTGAGGGCCACCTGTCCACGCCGATCGTCGTTAGTCGATCGTCGTTAAAGAAAAACCGGAACAAGCCCGTACTTCCGCACCCCCCAAAATTGCAGTCAAGGTCGCGCCACAAGGTCCATGTGTTTGCTGTTCTTGTTGTTGTTGGAAAGAGACGCGGGCAGCCAAAAGCTTTAACTAAACGGTTTGTGTGCTTGTGTGATATAATCGATCATGATATTGTTGTTCTCCGAGAGTGTGCTTTATTATTGTTTTCTTGATTAATTCTTGATTTCTCCCCCCCCTCCCCCCAGAAACAGCAGCAACAACAACAAGAAAGGCGGATCAACTGGTATACCCAACACCCAACCCCGGCCCACCCACCAAAAACGGTAAGTACTCTTCCCGCCGTCTCAGAAAATCCGATAATCTTATCGGGAACGTGACGCGCGCACTTCAACAAACTAATGCCAACTAATGATGAATACATGTAAATATGTCCAGAGTTCGGAGGTGGCGCTGTCATTGGGCAACTATTTGGGGACTACTCCGCTCCCGAAACAAGAAACCCTCTAGAATAGTTCAAATTTTCACCGGCTATACGCATCCAACACTTTGATAATTGATGAATTGAGTGAGCTTTCTGATAATAATGTTTGAGCACTTTAGGCTGAAGTTTATCCAAAAGTGATATGTCCAAGTTTGTAGATATATTGTCCCGCTATTCAACTAAAAAATCTTTAGATTTAACAATAGACTACCCTCATCTTATACTCATATAATCGTTGCATTGGTATTGTACTATTTTATTTTCTGTCTTTGATCTGAAGTTGAAAGAATAATCAAAAGTTCTTAAATCGATTAAACTTTCTACGGATATCTTCGCTATAAGCAATAAGGCTTTAGTTCCAGAATTTTTCAAAATATACCTGCACACCCCCTCTACTCCGCTCACTGAAGATCTTTCCACTAATAGATTGAAACTAATCGAAATTCGCGGATACGTTCTCCCGATACTCAATTAGTTATTTACCGATGTATATTCATCTCATAGTTGGATCGGTATAATATCTTATCTGTATATAAATAATACAATTCTTACTTTGGAATTTTTGTTTAAACAATAGTCATTTAAACAATCTAATCTCCAGGAGCCGTTGAGCTCATTATTTCATAGATAGTTTTTATCTGAGACTGCTGCTTTTACTTCATCGCTCTTTAGTATCAAATTTCAATTACTTCTATAGTCAATAGTCAAAAGAAATTTTACAAATATCCCTACGTGCTGCCCAAGCGAGGCTAAAAAAAATTAACATTGGTTCAAGAAATAGTTACAAATTGGTGGCGGGCGGCACTAGATATAATACTTGTGTTTAACGCTTTAATCCAAATCATTTTACTTACACTTTTAGATATGGCTTTCAACGTTAAGGCCCTGCTGGGTATGCTGTTCGTCTTCATCGGATGCTGCAGCAACGTCGTCTTTCTGGAGCTGATCATTCAGATTGATCCGGGGGCAGGCAATCTGATCACGTTTGCCCAGTTCCTGTTCATTGCACTGGAGGGCCTCGTTTTTACATCAAAGTTCTTTACGGTGCGGCCGAAGATCGCGCTGAAGGATTACGTGATACTGGTGCTGCTGTTCTTTGGGGCAAACGTCTGCAACAACTATGCCTTCAATTTCAATATACCAATGCCGCTGCACATGATCTTTCGCAGCGGCTCGCTGATGGCCAACATGATCATGGGCATTGTGCTGCTGAAGAAGCGCTACAACCTGCGGCAGTACAGCTCGGTGGCTATGATCACCGCGGGCATTATTCTATGCACCCTGGTCAGCAGCGGCGATGTCAAGGACAATACACACCATTCGCTACGCGTAGAGACCTCATATTCGGATTTCTTCTGGTGGTCGGTGGGCATTGCCCTGCTCACGATCGCTTTGCTGGTAACCGCTTACATGGGCATTTACCAAGAGGTGATTTACAAGCGCTACGGCAAACATCCGAACGAGGCGCTCTTCTACACGCACATGCTGCCGCTGCCGGGCTTTCTCATTATGGCCGGTAACATTGTGCAGCATTTTGGGATAGCCGTCTCCTCCGAACCAGTGGCCGTACCCCTGCTATCGGCCATCGGCCTGAATTTGAAGTTTCCGCTGATGCTCTTCTACCTGCTCTGCAACGTGGTCACCCAGTACGTGTGCATCAGCGCCGTCTACCTGCTGACCACCGAATGTGCCTCGCTCACCGTCACTCTGGTGGTGACGCTGCGCAAGTTCGTATCCCTGNCCCATCCTCTTCGCCAACGTGAGCAACCAGCTGAAGGACGCCTCCCATGCGCGCTTTAGCCACAGCCAGAGCTCCAGCTCCAGCTCCAAGCCGAAGAAGAAGGTGCAGTAGGGCGCACTGCCCTACGGGAGTAGCTGCTGCAGAGGCCATTAGGAATTAAATCTAGGACTACCTTTTAACCTTCTTTGTACATACTATACATGATACGTATACGTCTGCTTTTGAAAATACGCTTAGTGTATAGCCATCGATTGCCGTCAAACTTAAATATTGTGTTGTTTTTTTTTATATATATATTATTACTACTCGTAGTTTGGTCTTTGTTTTATTAAAATTTCGTAAAATGTGTAACATACTCTGTGCCGCCTGGTTTTTCGTCGCTGAACCTTAAAACACGTTAGTTGGCTTTTGGGGAAAATCCAAACTTGTATTTATTTAAACAACTGTGGTTCCCGACACTCGGTTCAAAATGCCTAAAGAGAACATGTAAACACGTAGGCCAAAAAACGTGGGCAAAATTACGTTCAAAAGTTAGCTAATTAAAGTTAGTTAATTAAATGAGGATCAAGGAGAGCAACCTTTAATAAGGAGCTCTACAATCAGAAAAGGATCATTAAGAGGAACACTCAGGGTTCAACACCTAATTATAATTTATACCTCTATGTTGCTTGTCTTAGACAATCGCATACCTAAGCAACAATAAACCGCTTCCTGAGAAGAGATCTCAATGCCTGAAATTTAGCAAAATAATACTGCAATGCAGAAATTACGTGTAAATAAACAAATTAAATCCGATTAAAGGGGCTCAACACTGCGCCTTGCCCCTAGTACGATTCCATTCGTTTTATTACTTATACTTATGTTATAGTACCCCCGATCGCACACACTCTGACCGCGACTATCTGTGCGCTCTATATACACATAAGCCGCATTATAAATAGCATAAATGTTCTCCCAAAATCGGCCTTTATTATTGGGGGTTCCCCCGGAATTTCTATACAAGTGCTACTGTAAAGGAAAATGAGTGTATTTAAACACTTAACAACACTTCCATAATAAACATAATTGTAAATAAAAGCCTTTTGTTTTTAACTTTATTTTTCCGTCAGGGTTTACAAAGTAATTACAGATTAGTTGAAAATATTGTTTTAAAATGCATTAAATTGATTAAATAGTTGTTTTTGTAAAGCGATCCATATCCATGCCACTTCACGTATTTCTCACAGTTCAACCCCAAATCTTGAAGGGCATTCGCCAGTTTTTCCCGTAGCCTTGGGGTTGGACAGTCTAATAAAATCATTTTCTGAAAATAGGTTTACATTTTTAAAAGGGCCTAGGGCGTGATTTGTTGGTAAAAGTTTAGCTTGTGACAATAAACTTACCATATTGCAAGACTCAATTGATCCCCTAAGGACCCGCAAGTTTGTGTCCTCCTCTTTTAAGGTTCCTTGCATGTTTCTAACTATTTCAATGGCGTCCCTTATTTTTGTATTTAACGTCTCAAATACGTTCTTGATGGCTTCAATTTGTTCCCTCAGGTTTTTCTTACGTTTCCATTCTGCCAGAGACATAAGTCCATAAGTTGCAGGACCGACTAAACCAAGGGCCAGACCGATGGGCCCAAAAACAATGCACCCGATGGCAGCAAACAATCCGCCAACAACCGAAGAGACAACGCATTTTTTTTTTACATTACTCTTATCGACCTCCTCCTGCAGCTTATGCAACTCGGAGCCGTAGAAGCCCCGCTGTCCAAAGTCCTTGTGCACATCCGCCAGAAGATCGTGGAACAACCCCTCCAGGTCATTTATTTGCTCTTTCACATCTTTCAGCAATTCGAGCGAGTAAGTGATCGTAGTGAGTCCGCTCTTTAGAGCTTCGGCCAGCCAAAGAGTAATGATGTTCTTCTCTAAATCTGACAAATGCTGGGCCCTAATTGCCGGAGCAAGTTCAAGGAAAATCGTGTGATTCGTCACACACCACTCGAACACCTCGCCCACACATTTGCGATAGAGCTCACGGGCTTTGGAATTGGTGCGGCGCAAGGACGGCATCCTCAACTTGGCCACACCGTTATAGTCCAGCATGGCCTCGCCGATCGCATCGATGGCATCCTGGATCGCCGGGAATTTCACCTTTTCGTCTAGCTCGCTTCGATATTTCACCAGAGTTTTTCCAATGCTCTGCGCTCCTCTGATCAACGTTTCAACCTGCGGATCGAACCTGCACATCTTGTCGCGGCGATTGAGCTACTACTGAACTGTCCGAGAAACCAAAAGAGCGCTGCCGGCCCCTGTAGCTATGTATATACTGCCTGTGGATGCATGTACTCCACATTTATATGCACACACTTGATACGGGTATATGGCCTTGTTCCTCCGGTAAGATGGTGAACGCCATACGCGATAAGGCATTTAAGTTTCGCCTATGTC
Organism: Drosophila ironensis; assembly: GCA_021223825.1. NCBI lineage: Eukaryota > Metazoa > Arthropoda > Insecta > Diptera > Drosophilidae > Drosophila > Drosophila ironensis. Next base: position 334,582 of record JAJJHQ010010534.1, read on the forward strand.
CGAACCTCCCAACGCCCGATCTCATGTACATATACATTGGAATATAGTATTATACTCGTATATTGCATACATGCGTGCTGCCATGTACTCGCAAACGTAGATAGGCCCCAAAGTGACTCTGCTCTGCGTTGCAAACTAACCCGATCCATTTTCAGTTCGCGATTGACCGCCGTGAGTGCAGGAAGACGCTTATCAGCACCATATAGTACGACTACATTTCCAATGAGTCCCAAACGCAATTTGAACGACCAGGGGACTGAGAAGAAAGAGGACGTTTCCCTCAAGGGATTCATTGGCAGCTTGGACGCCGTTATTCGGAGATGTGCAAGCGAATCGTACCCGGAGCTGTTGGACAAACTGGAGAATAAGGTTGATGCCATTGGCGAAGCTATGCTCGGCTACGAGGGCAGCGCCAATGGCCATCTCAGAGAACTGCGCTGCATGATCAAGGATGTCCGTGTGAAACACCAAGAGATGCAGGACGTGATCTTTGAGTGGTGTGTTATCTTCGTCAGCACCTTCGATGATGCCCTGCCCAGCTCACAGCAGAATGGTCTGTCGCCGAACGAAGATAAAATCGTGTGGACGATCGCTGCCGATGTCTTGAGCAAATTTTTTGGCCGAGCAAAGGAGACAATGATCTTGCTGATGGCCCTGCAAACCCAGCTGAAGCACCTGAAGAGTCTTCTTGAGAATATGCTAGGAAAGGTTCAATTCGATTTTGAATTCGGCCCATACCGAACTGCTGTGCAGAACATTGAACGGAAAAAAAAAGTAGCGAAAGACGAAAAGAAGTTAAAAACAAAAATATGTGACTCTTTTAAAGGTCTTTGTGGAAATCAAAGAGATATGGATAAAGTAGAAGTGATGATGGTCGATGAAGGAGACCCAGACTTCAACGGCAAAAAACGCGATATAGAAAACTTATCAAAAAAACTTAAATTTCATATTCAAAGCGCAATTGAACTGGCCAGCAAATACATTCAATTTTCGGAGGAAAGCAAGAATAACATGGCCACCCTAACATATCGATGTCCATCGTCCGAGGTTAGTATAGTATCTGCATCCCCGAAATGGCATATATACAAATTCATTGTTGTTTTTCAGAACATATTGGTGGCGATTGAGAGCCAAGAAGGGGACGACCTGGAGAAAATCCTTTGGGAACTGCTACGCGATTGTAAGCATTACAACAAACTGAGAACCGATTCGATAACTCTTCGATAACGAAACGAAGATTCCACACTCATTCGACGAAGCAGCAACCACACTGTGACCTGCGTCCATCCATTATCTCTACCTATGTGCGGTTCCAGGTTGTTTGGTTGTTTTGTTTATGATTCAAACATTGAATAAAAAATATATATTTAAAAAGGATATTTAAATTTTTCTGGGGAGTTACAGGTTTTAGGCCTTCGTACTTGCGAGAAAACCGTCGTCATAGCATATGTGCTGAATCACTTAAGGCCTCCATTCAGTAGGTCCAACTTTCTACGCCGCATGGACTGCTAATAAATTGGAATTCAAACACTGATTGTTTTTCTGCTCTTTCCAATCTCACAACCATCCTAAAAACATACAATGCTACAGAAACAATCGTACAGAAAGGTCATAGAGCAAGAGTAGCCAATGTCCTCCTTGGACAGATTTCTAGCATTGATTCGAGGAAGAATGACTGTCATGGAGTACCCCTTGAATTTCACTTTTCTATCGAATTCGCTCTGTTTATCTCTTGGCTCGACGCAAGCTTCGCCGACCTAAGGAGAGTTCGTAGCTACGCAGATACATACTGTGAATGTATGTATGCAAATATGTATGCACAATAAAGTTGCACATAAGCACGCAGATCGAAGCAGCAGTTCTATAGCGTGGACGTGCATTGAGGCACATAAGAAATGGCTGACAATTTCACAAGAGTTGAAATACTCCTAGAAATGACGCTATTACACCCGGTTCACGTATGCCCGACGCAAGCTTCAGGTCTACATACTATACATATTCGTTGTTTAAACTCGGCAAGAGAGCGAAATTCCCGGGACTTCCCCTGTTTCTAAAATCAGCTGCACAGAAATGTACACAACTTGAATGTAGAAACGTTGTCAAGATTTCTCGCTTATTTACTTGTTTTTCTTTTACCCGAGTCAGCGCGTCGAATCATTTATAAACATACTTATATATCGATAATAAACACTATGCATATGTATACACAACAACCGTAAAAGACGTTTCTACACGTTTCTCATATCAGTACCACCGCATATAGTATTTTCAATACACAGAAATCAGAGTGAATAACCAAACTCCTCCAGGCTGTTTACTTTGCCTTTGTCCGACTCAACGCTACATGTAATGTATACTTTCTTAATCTTATGTTTATATAGACAGTTACAGCCGAGGATATACATACATACATGTTCATATACATGTCTATCTAAATACGCTGGATGCTTATTGTCTCATTTAAATATTTTGCGTTTTTATCGCGTTTTATCATATTTAAAGTTTGTATTAAAATTCTCGTTTGAATTTACCTCAAGAAAATGAAACATTTAAATCTACGTATAATGTGTTTTTAATTGGGAAAATTTAATTATGAAAATTTAAATACTTCCACGAACCCGCAAAATTTATTTTAATAAAATTTAAAATTTCATTTTTATGTGTCACATTTTTATTATAATTTATCTGCATAAATTACAAATTAAACCCGATTAAAGGGGCTGAACACTGCGGCTTGCGCCTAGCACGATTCCATTCGTTTTATATACTTAACATATAGTACCCTCCGATCGCACACACTCTGACCGCGACTATCTGTGGGCTCTGCATGTATACACATCAGCCGCATTATAAATATCATAAATGTTCTCCAAAATGTTCTCTCAAAATCGGCGTTTATTATTGGGGGTTCCCCCGGAATTTCTATACATGTGCTACTGTAAATGAAAATGCGTGTATTTAAACACTTAACAACACTTCCATAATAAACATAATTGTAAATTAAAGCCTTTTGTTTTTAACTTTATTTTTCCATCAGGGTTTACAAAGTAATTACGGATTAGTTGGAAATATTGTTTCAAAATGCATTAAATTGATGTTAGTTGTTTTTGTAAAGCGATCCATATCCATGCCACTTCGCGTATTTCTCACAGTTCAACCCCAAATCTTTAAGGGCATTCGCCAGTTTTTCCCGTAGCCTTGGGGTTGGACAGTCTAATAAAATCATTTTCTGAAAATAGGTTTACATTTTTAATAGGGCATAGGGCGTGATTTGTTGGGAAAAGTTTAGCTTGTGACAATAAACTTACCATATTGCAAGACTCAATTGATCCCCTAAGGACCCGCAAGTTTGTGTCCTCCTCTTTTAAGGTTCCTTGCATGTCTCTAACTATTTCAGTGGCGTCCCTTATTTTTGTTTTTAACGTCTCAAAGACATTTTTGATGGCTTCAATTTGTTCCCTCAGGTTTTTCTTACGTTTCCATTCTGCCAGAGACATAAGTCCATAAGTTGCAGGACCGACTAAACCAAGGGCCAGACCGATGGGCCCAAAAACAATGCACCCGATGGCAGCAAACAATCCGCCAACAACCGAAGAGACAACGCATTTTTTTTTTACATTACTACTATCGACCTCCTCCTGCAGCTTATGCAACTCGGAGCCGTAGAAGCCCCGCTGTCCAAAGTCCTTGTGCACATCCGCCAGAAGATCGTGGAACAACCCCTCCAGGTCATTTATTTGCTCTTTCACATCTTTCAGCAATTCGAGCGAGTGAGTGACCTTAGTGAGTCCGCTCTTTAGAGCTTTGGCCAGCAAAGAACTAATGTGGTTCTTCTCTACATCTGACAAATCCTTGGACCCAATTTCCGGAGCAAGTTCAAGGAAAATCGTGTGATTCGTCACACACCACTCGAACACCTCGCCCACACATTTGCGATAGAGCTCACGGGCTTTGGAATTGGTGCGGCGCAAGGACGGCATCCTCAACTTGGCCACACCGTTATAGTCCAGCATGGCCTCGCCGATCGCATCGATGGCATCCTGGATCGCCGGGAATTTCACCTTTTCGTCTAGCTCGCTTCGATATTTCACCAGAGTTTTTCCAATGCTCTGCGCTCCTCTGATCAACGTTTCAACCTGCGGATCGAACCTGCACATCTTGTCGCGGCGATTGAGCTACTACTGAACTGTCAATTTTCGGAGGAAAGCAAGAATAACATGGCCACCCTAACATATCGATGTCCATCGTCCGAGGTTAGTATAGTATCTGCATCCCCGAAATGGCATATATACAAATTCATTGTTGTTTTTCAGAACATATTGGTGGCGATTGAGAGCCAAGAAGGGGACGACCTGGAGAAAATCCTTTGGGAACTGCTACGCGATTGTAAGCATTACAACAAACTGAGAACCGATTCGATAACTCTTCGATAACGAAACGAAGATTCCACACTCATTCGACGAAGCAGCAACCACACTGTGACCTGCGTCCATCCATTATCTCTACCTATGTGCGGTTCCAGGTTGTTTGGTTGTTTTGTTTATGATTCAAACATTGAATAAAAAATATATATTTAAAAAGGATATTTAAATTTTTCTGGGGAGTTACAGGTTTTAGGCCTTCGTACTTGCGAGAAAACCGTCGTCATAGCATATGTGCTGAATCACTTAAGGCCTCCATTCAGTAGGTCCAACTTTCTACGCCGCATGGACTGCTAATAAATTGGAATTCAAACACTGATTGTTTTTCTGCTCTTTCCAATCTCACAACCATCCTAAAAAACATACAATGCTGGTGTGTTTTAAAACCAGCCCATGCCTTGTGCCCAAAAATTATAGTGCGCATCGTACAGAAAGGTCATAGAGCAAGAGTAGCCAATGTCCTCCTTGGACAGATTTCTAGCATTGATTCGAGGAAGAATGACTGTCATGGAGTACCCCTTGAATTTCACTTTTCTATCGAATTCGCTCTGTTTATCTCTTGGCTCGACGCAAGCTTCGCCGACCTAAGGAGAGTTCGTAGCTACGCAGATACATACTGTGAATGTATGTATGCAAATATGTATGCACAATAAAGTTGCACATAAGCACGCAGATCGAAGCAGCAGTTCTATAGCGTGGACGTGCATTGAGGCACATAAGAAATGGCTGACAATTTCACAAGAGTTGAAATACTCCTAGAAATGACGCTATTACACCCGGTTCACGTATGCCCGACGCAAGCTTCAGGTCTACATACTATACATATTCGTTGTTTAAACTCGGCAAGAGAGCGAAATTCCCGGGACTTCCCCTGTTTCTAAAATCAGCTGCACAGAAATGTACACAACTTGAATGTAGAAACGTTGTCAAGATTTCTCGCTTATTTACTTGTTTTTCTTTTACCCGAGTCAGCGCGTCGAATCATTTATAAACATACTTATATATCGATAATAAACACTATGCATATGTATACACAACAACCGTAAAAGACGTTTCTACACGTTTCTCATATCAGTACCACCGCATATAGTATTTTCAATACACAGAAATCAGAGTGAATAACCAAACTCCTCCAGGCTGTTTACTTTGCCTTTGTCCGACTCAACGCTACATGTAATGTATACTTTCTTAATCTTATGTTTATATAGACAGTTACAGCCGAGGATATACATAATATACATACATACATGTTCATATACATGTCTATCTAAATACGCTGGATGCTTATTGTCTCATTTAAATATTTTGCGTTTTATCTTATTTCAAGTTTGTATTAAAATTCTCGTTTGAATTTACCTCAAGAAAATGAAACATTTAAGACTACGTATAATGCATTTTTAATTGCACGAAAATTTAAATACTTCCAAGAACCCGCAAAATTTATTTTTATAAAATTTAAAATTTCACTTTTATGAGTCACATTTTTATTATAGTTTATCCGCATAAAATTTCAAATTAAACCCGATTAAAGGGGCTGAACACTGCGGCTTGCGCCTAGCACGATTCCATTCGTTTTATATACTTAACATATAGTACCCTCCGATCGCACACACTCTGACCGCGACTATCTGTGCGCTCTGCATGTATACACATCAGCCGCACTGTATACACAGCAGCCGCATTGATATGGCGAATTGGCTCTCAACTTTTTAGTTGACTCTCGACCGGCTTGAGTGGTGGACAACGATGGCTAGCATGACCAACGGCTTGGAGGTGTCGGCAGGCGCCGGCAGGGCCGCCGAAGACTCGCTTCGGTGCTTGGCCAGCATGGTCGCAAAGCTCAACACCAAGGACGACACGGAATTCCGACTGGCAGAGCTGAAAGAGGCGATCGATTTCATCGGCACATCCCTTCTCGGCTACCAGGGCAAGGCCAACGATAACCTCGCCCAGTTGCGCAGGGAGCACAGGGAAGTTTGCGAAAACCACAGCAACCGCGTGGATCCCATCTTCGAGTGGTGCGTTGCCGCCTGTAGCCACCTCGATGTTGTCCTTTCCAGCCAGGACGATTTTGAGCTATCGCCGGAAGAGGTGAAACTGGTGTGGCAATTGACAGCCGACTGCCTCGGGGATGGGATCAACAAAGTTTGCGGGTCACTGGACATGGTATACGTTATGAAATCGGGAGCTAATACCTTGAGGCAGCTCCTCGAGGAGATTTTGGAGGGCCTCCAAGTGGACTTCAGCCCCCGCGGCTTCTACGGCCAAAAGTTGGCGGCATTGAGGGCAAACAAAGCCCAAGGAAGAGGGCTGTTCGGGATATTTTGCCAATTATTTTTGTCCTTTTGGAATCTGCCCTCGTACATATTCCGTACGCACAATGCCCACGCCGAAGGGATGACAGCCCAAGAGAAGGAGCTCGAAATGTTGGAGGCATTCCCCATAAGTCTGAGCAAAAATATACGCCAAGCCATAGCCGTCGTGGACCTGATTATCACTGATTTAGACATAGACAGGGACTGCTTGGAAAAGCTGGTGGAGCAGAACAGTTCGCACAGGGTAAGTTGAATTGTGAAAATGGACACTACTCTAACCCGAAACGCATTTCCAGCACTTGGCTTTATTGTTGAAGAGCAAACCGGAACTGCGAGCCGATCTCCTGCCGAGCATAGAACGTTTGCGAAACGAATGCCAGGACTACGTTACGCGGCGGAGATGTCAACCTGGTCCCACTATCCCGGCATCTGAGCTGCCAAGGCCCCTTCCCTTTCCGTAACGCGATTAATTAAAAGAAATAATTCCTCATTATAAAATAAAGACCATCATTGCTACGGATTTGTCCGTGTTTCCTCAAGCGGTGAAGTTTCTGTCTAAATCGGGGGCGAACATAATGGAAAATTCATGATCCAGTTACGTCCTTTCCGAAAGCCTAAAGCTTCGGGCAACATTTGAACACAATCTAAGCGGAATCCACCACACTGCACAAGTCTCTTTACCCTAAAACACCTGAAAAACCAGTATAAAATTACAAAACACAAAACCAATCATGGAACGGACCGGAAATTATTTAACAACCACTCCAATTTAGTTAAAATCAATGTAAACAAGCTAAGTTGTCCCAAATAATATAGCATGTTTCATGCAGTTTTCTTTAACTTGGGACACCTTCGACTTCAGTGCATGCTCTCAAAGGTAAAGGGAAACGAAATTTGGTGGCACATATAGTGTATATAAGTTGTATATAATTATGTATTTGCGTAGAGGCAATATATATGTATATTCAATGAGTTAATACTTGTGAAAGGGTTTTCGGGAAATCGTGTTAGCGGACTCTTCAAAAGCAACCATATCGCACATAAGGTTCGCATGTGAGAGCCACGGTTCTGTTGTTCTTTTCCTTTTATAATTTAAATGCACAGGTAAGTACAGGAATCAATTTGAAGGAGCTTGTGTAAAAAAAACATATGTATATTAAATTATCGAAACGCGGCTTTCCTGCCGCCGAATGACAGACAGTTCAAACAGTGTCTGGGCTGGCTGCATGCGCATCTACTGCTCATCCTTATCCTTGGCTCCGTGCTTGAGGATGCGCGTGAATTCCAGATAGTCGAACAGTCCGTTCTTGATAGGCGCCTCACGATACATTTCGTCCACCTGTGAACAAATGAAAGCCATCAGTTTGGGGCACAAAGATCCTTTTAAGCCAGCGGTGGGCACTCCATCGCTCTTTTAGCTCCCAGTGCTCCCAAAACAAAAAGCTGTCAATGTCTCGAACAAAAGGGAATCGACATGTTAGGCGTTCGGAATTTGACGGTGAAAAGGGAATGTGCGAAATTACACAAACAAAATATGTAGAACCAAAAAATCGGACGGATTTTCTTTTTTGACCGGCTCCCTAGTTGAAAATCTGTGCCCACCGCTGTTTTAAGTTCTACACAATTTGGATTCAAAATAAGTTCTAGGTCTATTCCCCAACGAATCGTTAAAAAACATGAATGAACAAAGTGGAATATTATTGAAGCGCAATCTATCACATCTTCATAAAACGCACACGATTTTCTGTTCTTAAATTGAAGGGAAATTAACACATAAAAGGGGCCTTTCACATCGCTTTTCCTTGTCCCGAAACATTGAAACATGTCCACTGTCTTATATTCTACTGCCAGGCCTATGCATTTTTCAGCCTATACGAAACACTAGTCCAATCTAATCTCTCCAATCGGCAATCGGATACATACTGATGACTAACACACTGAATCATAAATCGGACAAGGAGGGCGGCACTTACATCCTCGTCGGTGAACCGATCCCCCATGGTGGTCAGGAGCTCTCGCAGCCGATCCTCCGGCAGTACGCCCATGTTCTCCTCGTCAAAGCAACCAAAGGCATTCTTGATGACATCCTCGGGATCGGTGCCCTGCAGCCGTTCACCGAACAGCGTTAGGAACATGGTAAAGTTAATGGGGCCGGGCGCCTCGTTCATCATCCCATCCAGATAATCGTCGGTGGGATTCTTGCCCAGCGAGGCGAGCATGTCGTGCAGATCCTCCTTCTCGACGAAGCCATCCCGGTTCTGGTCGATCATATTGAAGGCCTCCTTGAACTCGGCGATCTGTGCCTGATCGAACATTGCAAACACATTTGATGTGGCGCGCTGGGCGCGCTTTTTTGTCGTGGCACGACGACCGGCGGTCTTTCGGGAGGACATCCTGCTTGCTAGTCGATTTCTTGGGATGGACCGAGTGATGGATCGAGTGTTGGTGATGTGCTGGCCTGGTGGATCTGGCGTTTGCAGCAAAAAAACAAAAGCGACTGAATTACCGCTCAATTCGAATGCTATGGCATGGGCACTCGGTGTCTGTGAGTGCGCCTGGGGGTTGGGTGTTTGTGTGTGCGTTTTGTGACTCTATATATAGACATGTTGCAGCGAATTCCGATGAAACCAACCGATTTTCGTCGCTCCCCAAACTGTGTCAACACAAGACTCGCGCACAGCTTCTGAGTCACCCAAAGCTGACACGTATGGCGGTGGCAGAGATGCCAAGGCAAGCTTACAGCCGGCCAAGAAAAAAGAGCTAGCCCCCAAAAACCCATATTAGTGTTAAATGAATTGTTAATAACAATACATTACAATATGTCAGATATTAAAATAACAAGGAAAGCACTGAACAGCTTTTGAATAGAGATATATATGATTGAAGTATAGGCAATACTTCGAACAAGTTTTGCCAAATTTAAGCAACTAAGAATTTTAACCTAGTGTAGATTTTTAACAAAGTTACAACGTGCTCAGAATAATTTGAATAACAAAAGAATTATAGCAAGATTAGTAAAAAATAGATAAAGATATAGGAGTCTTTTAGAAAGTATCTTGGTTTTTTATTTAACTCAAAAACATGTGATCAAGATAGAGAGCAATAATGACTCTTTTGAAAACGCGTACTTTTGAATACAGAGATTAGTAAGAGCCTCGTTTGATCTGCTAAAATATAATAATTAAAATATAATAATCCGTTTGCAATTAAAAATTTGACACCCGGTTCATCAAATACTTATTTGATGGATTGGTTTGTGATTAAATTTTAATCAATTTACAATTTGTTTGGCAGTGTTCAAGGGAAACATCGATCAAGTATATTATAACAAGGCATCCGCAATACTGGGAGAAGCAAACGTTGCATTGGGATGTGTTTTGGCGGGTTTTGGCCGCAAAACTGCCAAACGGCCTGCGCTGTGTCAATGCTGATGAGCTGCGGTTTACAATAACAACTCCGCACTAATTTGGCTCTCGCAATCGAGCGAATGCCTTAAAAGGCCCGAATTTTGCGCCTAAGGCCGCGTCTGCGGCTCTGGGACGGGGGAAGGGGTTGGCCAGAGGCCAGAGGCCAGAGCTGTGATAAAAGCACAAAAAAACACAGAAAAATAAAACATCTGCAGCTGCTGATTTATCGCTCTCTCTTCAGCGCTGACTCACTCGCACTCGTTATCGCAAGGGCAGCGCCCTCTGCCCAATGCACTCGCCCTTCGTCACTCTAACACACAAATCACAACAGCCCGCGCGATTCAGATTTTCAAATACTCACAGCTGCCGAATGTAGGATAATACTTCTGCGGATGTGCCAACTCAACCTGGAGCCAGTTGCACTTGCGTCTTGTCTTTGTGGCTCGTTGTTTAAATCTTTAATTCGAGCGAGTGAGTGACCTTAGTGAGTCCGCTCTTTAGAGCTTTGGCCAGCAAAGAACTAATGTGGTTCTTCTCTACATCTGACAAATCCTTGGACCCAATTTCCGGAGCAAGTTCAAGGAAAATCGTGTGATTCGTCACACACCACTCGAACACCTCGCCCACACATTTGCGATAGAGCTCACGGGCTTTGGAATTGGTGCGGCGCAAGGACGGCATCCTCAACTTGGCCACACCGTTATAGTCCAGCATGGCCTCGCCGATCGCATCGATGGCATCCTGGATCGCCGGGAATTTCACCTTTTCGTCTAGCTCGCTTCGATATTTCACCAGAGTTTTTCCAATGCTCTGCGCTCCTCTGATCAACGTTTCAACCTGCGGATCGAACCTGCACATCTTGTCGCGGCGATTGAGCTACTACTGANCTGTGGGGAAAATATTGCAACTTCAGGGTATCGATTGTTGGCGGGCAATTCACCGTAGTTCAAACACAATGATTGTCCTTAAACTTAAAAGCACTTGACTACGTTGTTGCACCGCCAACAATCCTAGAGTTATTATTATCAATATTTTATTATTGCCTGTTTGTTAATTTCATTTTTTGTCAAAGGCATGCGAAAAAATACTAAACCTGCTGTGCAACTTCGGCCTATCGATTGTTGGCGGGCTATTCACCGTAGTTCAAACACAATGATTGTCCTTAAACTTAAAAGCACTTGACTACGTTGTTGCACCGCCAACAATCCTAGAGTTATTATTATCAATATTATTTTTGCCTGTTTGTTAATTTCATTTTTTGTCAAAGGCATGCGAAAAAATACTAAACCTGCTGTGCAGCTTCGGCCTATCGATTGTTGGCGGGCCCTTCGCCGCGGTTCAAGCACAGATTGATTATCCTTGAAAGTTGGGGATTTTCGGATTTTAGCAACTGCTTTCCTAGCTTGGAATGAAAATAGCGAATGCCTAGAGTATCGCAACACATGACAACGACGCTGAGGGGGACTCCGGGCAATGAATAAATTCATGGCAGCACTGCCCAAAATCCTGCAGCATGCATGTGCAGCACTTATCGGACGCCAGTGTGTACACACTTGCCACGGGATGGTGCAAGCAGAGAGCGCACCACCACCCGCACACAAATAGAGGCACACTGCAAACTGGTCGAAGGGTGTTTTGGAAAATGTTCGATATTTGCGTAAAACTCAGGGCCCTGTATGAAAAGCCAGGAGGCAGGCACCAGGGGCTCTAATTAATTCAACGATTCCCTATCTAGCTCGCTGCGCGCGTGTGTGTGTGCGTGTGTGACGGACGGGTTGTGGCAATTTCGTTTTGCTAAATATTATCAATATTCAGTCGGTGGCTAAGAAAAATCCTACACACGAAGGGCTATGTGTCTATACCACAGAGCCGTTGTGGCTGTGTGCGCGTATCTGTGAGTGCGCGCTGCTGTGCTGGTGTGTGTATGTCGCTGGCACACTGAAAGAATCAATAAAGGATGTGCTAGTGTCCTGCGGAGCCCAAAAGCACCAGCCAGAAACGGGAAATAGCCCAAAAGAAACGACCTAAAGATCCCAAGCCAAGAGATACAACTGTGTAACGGTTTGCCTGAATCGGGAAAAAGCACAAGAAAAAAACAAAAAAAGAAACGGTAAAAAAAGTTTGTGAATTGATTGAAAAGCGCAAGAAATTTTCGAATCATGAGGTCCCTCTGCCTGATGATGGTCCTGCTCGTAACGCTGGCATGTAAGTTGGAAAACACACTAAATCAGGAGCAGGAGGTGCTCCCTCGCCCTCGCCCTCCCCCCACCTCCTGCTCTGTATCCCCCTCTGCCTCTCTATCCATCTATTCCTCTCTCCCACTTCCACTCCCACTCGCTCGCTCCCTCCCTCTCTCTCTCTCTCTCTCTCTCCCTCTCCCTCTCACTCGGTCGCTCGGTGCGAGGAGCACCCGAAGAACTAAACATTTTTTTTACCCTATTTCTTGTTATACCCCACCCCGCTCCGCCCCGCCCCGCCCTGGCCTTGGTCATGCCTTCGACCCACCGCAGACTCCGTGGAGGTGCACTTCGAGGCCCCCGACAGCGGCTTCTTCCTGAAGCACGCCCGCCAACCACCTGTAACCCCGGAGATCGCCAACCTGCCCGCCACCTCGTCGGCGGTGCCGCCGCTGCGTCAGCGCACCGCCTACGATTCCGTTCTCTCCCTGGACCGTTTCACGGTGGTGGAGACCACCCAGCCGGTGTCCATTCGGGCCAGCTACGGCCCCTTCTCCACCAAGCAGACGGTGCCCGCCCGCTACATCGTACCGGACACCATGGACAGTCAATCCACCGCCGGCGGCGATTACATGACGGTGAGTGTCCTGCTTGACCTGCTACTTGACCTGCTTGGTGCTAACCTAACCCACTTGACTTGATCGCCCGCACCATCCCATCCCGCTTGCCAATTGCAGAACTCGACGGCCACGCTGCTGGAGCTGCAGCAGCCGAACATGCATCTGGACATATCGGCGCATTTGGTGCGGGCCAGCGTGTCGCAGGATGCGCCCGTTTTGCGGGTCCTATTCCATGCCGGCGCCGATCCCGGCGGTCACTTGCAGCGCCAAAAGGTGTGCGTGCTGCTGCACGTTGCCATGGCCACCGAGCAGCCGCTCAAGGGACGTTGCATGCCCGAGGGCGAGGACGGTGTCTGTGTGGCCGAGGTGGTGGTGCCGCTCAATTGGTGGCCCGCCCTGCCGGCCCCCAATCAGGACGGCTCCGGACCGTTATCGGCGCCCAAGGTGCCGCAACGCTATGCCCAGGTCTCGTACAGTGTCTTCGAGCCACCGCTTAGGAATCCGGAGCAGTGCGAGCCCAAGGTGCAGATACAACCGCTGACAACGTTCGCCCAGGTGCCGCTGTTGCCGGCAAGGACGCCATACCGCATGCTTAGGGCGGACGATGCCGTCACCTTTCTGCTGCCCCAGCATCCGCTTTATCCGCTCTCCCGGCTGCACGTGCCCGTCTTCCTTCACCAGTATCCCGATCAGCGGGTGGCCGCCTTTACGGTGCGCGCCCGTGTCAAGGCCGGACTAAAGATCCTCGGCGCCACGGCCTCCACGGATCTGTGGAGCGTTTCGGTCGAGAAGGAGAATCCCAAGCACACCACCGCCAGGGTGACAGCCTTCCGCAAGGAGCCAGACTCCGGCCTGGAATCCGCTTCGATGTCCAGCGGTGGCAACTTCACCGGCGAGGTGCTCGAGATCTTCTCGTGGCTGCTAGAGGTGGCCGAGGATCCCAACGATATTGTGGACGGTGGCAAGATTGTGTGGTCGGTGACGCATGTCTTTGACACGCCCAAGGACAAGGACTCCGGCGAGCTGGTGGCTCCCGATGACACCAAAAAGCGGCTGATTGCCAAGCTGGAGATCAACAAGGACGACATACAGGCGGTGCTGCCAATGGCCAAGATCTGGGAGGTGATGAACACGGCGGTGCTAACCGGACGCCAGGTGGCCCAAGCGATGAAGGTGTTCATCGTCTCGCAGGCGGGCAAGGTGGCCGACGTCACGCTCCAGAGCTCCTGTCACGCCGAGGACGAGAGTGTCATCAAGGTAACATGGCCCCCTAATCGCTAAATCGGTAACTCTTGTCGGTAACTTTTGTTTGGACTTTTAGGTCTCGTCGTCGTGCAGCTCGGTCTATGTTGATGGGTCGGAACAGCGCGGCTCCTCGAATGCCTCCGTCATTGTCAAGTACGGCACGTATGTGGGCGTGGCCAAGTTCATCGTTTGGATGCCCGAATTCCCGCTGGAGGTCTACATCTCCGACTTCCGTCTGTCGCAGATCAAGGGCTGGAAGGTGACCGACGACAACCACTACATGTAGGTGTCCCGGGGCAATCCAAAACGCCAAAAGTGTATTCCAATGAGACATTATTATTGCAGGCACAACAAGCAGGCGCGGCGCCGGAAGAAGAGGTCGTACGTGTGGGGCCAGCACGGCACCAATTACTACAGCAATCTGGGTGCGGACAAGACCATTTGTCGGGCCCGCTATCAGCAAAGTCCCGTCGAGGTGTACGCCAAGTTCCTGGCCGTCGATCAGGTACGTTTGCCGACCCCAAAATACGCAATAAATCAAGCATTAACTGTGCTGAATACCTTTAAGAACTCTGGACGCACCAGCTACTTTATTTCGAGACGCACGGGCTTGAGGGTGACGGACCTGGTGCAACCGCTGTTGCGGGTGGCCGATCCCAAGATCGCCTCCCTCAAGGGACGCATACTGCAGGGCAAGTCGATGGGCCGCACCGATGTCCAAGTCCTGTCGCCCATTACGGGCCGCGTCATCGGCACCAAGGAGATCCGTGTGGGCAGCGACAAGGTTAACCTATCCAAGCTGATCGTGCGCGTCATCTCCGGCCTGCAGCTGACCATCAGTCCGGACAATACCATTGAGAACGGCTATCTGGCGGAGACGTCGGTCACGCACAAGCTGACGGCCCAGTACCAGGAGGGATTGCTGGACATCGATCTGGAGTTCACCGATGGCTCCAAGACCCCGTTGCGGTAAGTCAATCAGTCTATAACGCTTTAAAGTGTGTTCGGTACTCAGGTTGTGCAGCTGTGGTCCAAAATCAACCTTTATTCGGTATGTTATCGTTGTGTAATCGCCGTGCTGCTTGCAGGGATATTGCCGTGGAGGACTACTTCCTGTTGGTGGAGAGCCTGGACACCGAGGTGGTTGCCTTTGCACCCATGCTGGCCTCTCATCATCCGCGCGTCATCGCCGTCGGCGAGGGCAATGGCAACCTGCTGAGGGTAACGCTGTTGCTCTCTGAGGAATGCCGCCAGCGTCGCGGCACCCTCAGCACCACCAAGCAGAACAAATCGAATGCTGCACCGCTGGCCAGCGCCCTGGCCTCCATCGAGGTGGACTTCAACAACGTGGACATTGTGAGCAAACAGGAGGCGATCCAGAACGACGGCACCGTGGGCCGCGAGCGCAAGAACTATCGGCAAACCGGTGATTTAGCGGACATAATAGGTGCGTGACAGTCTGACAGTCTGACAGCCTGAAGAATTGTCCTAACTTTGATATCCCCTTTCAGTTGGCATCCCGCTGCGGGACTCCAGCCAGCAGTACGAGCCCACAGTGCAGGCAAGGCAGCATCGCGGCAGCAGCATTCAGGCGGTGCACAAGAGCCACCATGGCATTAAGGGCGCCGGCGGCACCGGCACCATGTCCTCCATGGAACTGGGCATGTATGTGCTGCTCACGGCCTTCTGCTTTGCGATCATTGTGTTCGTGATCTCGTGTGTGGTCTACGCCTCCAAGTTCCGACCGGCTATGATCGAATCGGGCCTGGATCCGCTGTCGGTGGGCAAGGGCAGTGGCAATGGCAATGGCAACGGCTCCGGCGGATCGGGCGGCGGCTTCCGGGATGTACGGCTCAAGGAGTCCACCACCAATGCGCATGACTGGGTCTGGCTGGGGCGCTCCACCATCGACCGCCAGTCCATGGTGGCCGAGTCCAACACACATTTGAATGCACGCGGTAGGAAGGCAGTCAAAGTCCCTTGCATTTCACTCCCGCAAAACTAATCCGTAATATTTTATGATCTTCTCGACTCCAGACTCCCGTATGCGCATCACCAGCAATCCCATTCTCAACTACGACGGCGGACGGCGGGTCAGCTCCTTCGACCAACAGCCCAAGCTGCAGACGCACATTGTCCCGGCCTCGAATCTGAACAAACAGCACGCCGATCAGTGAGTGTTTGTGATTCCCCCCACAGTTTACTCGTATATATAACGCCCCCCCTTTCATTTTTTCAGTTACATGGCCAACGAGCGCAAGGACAATGCGTTGGATTACAAGCCGCCAGTGCCGCCGCATCGGAATGTGGGAGCCCGGGCCTGTCTGCCCGTCCACGGCAACGGCAACGGCAACGGCAATGCCAATGGCAATGGCAACGGATGTGGGTCCGTGAAGGTGGGTTAAATATTATCTCAATGTGATCTTGTTAGTCATGATTGTGTTTGGCAGGATATGGGCAACAAACGGCACAGCCAGCTGATCAAGCGCGATCATTTGCAGGGCAGCGACAACAATGCCAATCAGCCGGCACAGCAGCAACCGGAGCGACCGCATCAGATTGTTCACGCCCATCCGCATCAGCAGCAGCAGCAGCATCAGCGCAGTCACAGTCATAGTCACAATTTCAGCCAGGAGCCGATCATCAAGGCGGCGCACAACAAAATCAAGCAACAGCAACAGCAGCATCAGCAGCAGCAGCAACAACAACAGCAGCACGAGGAACTGCACAACGCTGAGAAGCTGGTGGAGTACACGAATCCACACCAGAAGAACGCCTTTCAGTTCGACTCGCTGACACCAAAGAGAGTAACCAAAGCAGCAGCCGCCGCTACCTCGCCAGCTGCCATTGTCCAGGGCAAAGTTAAAGGTAAATTTTGCCGCATTGCATTGGCTATTTTCCCCATAATTCCAATATATTGAATTGCAGACAACCACAGCATGGCGAACAGCACTGGGGATGCGGCAAACTCGAACGGCACGGACAAGATAATGCGACTGCCGGCCAGCGCTGTCAGCCAGGTGCCCACCACGAAATCGTCGCGAGTCAAGCGCGCCACCGTGGTGGGCAATCCGATGTTTTCGGCCACCGTGGACGAGTCCTCGGGCCCCGGTGAGCGGCTCGGGCTGGACGATCTCGACATGGACTACGAGCAGATTATGCATTATTTTGACAACCTAAAGGTGCGCCATAGAGTCCGTTTCCATTTGAGAGCATTTTTACTTATTTTCGTTATCGCTGTTGTGTTGCAGGAGTCAAATGCCTGAGTACAGGAGATCATTGCTAAAATTCGCGAGATATTGTCGACGTTCCATCAGCGATATCAGACGGTTGCCACGCCCCTCACCACGCCCACGCGCAAGCAGATGCAGCTGCTCGACGAACTGGTTGCCGGAGTGACAGGTGAGAATGCCGCTGTCGCCATTGCTTCCATTTCCGCCACAATTACGCCCAACGATGCCGATGCTGCGGCCGAAAATGATGTCTTCGATGCCTACGACGGAGCCTTGGATGTTGAGAGCAGGCAGTACTAGGGAGGCATCCGTTGGAGCAGGAGCAGGAGCGGCAAGCGATCTAAACGCAATTCTAGCAATACAACCCCCCTTCCCCCCTCCCCCCCCAAAAAAAAAACACCAAATAATACTCCGCTAAACACTTAGAAATCCCCCCTCAAAAACCGTGCTGAAATCGAGTCAAATGAAAGGAAAAAAAGCTAACAAGTTAATCGTAATCGTCGTCACATAAAGAAACCGAAGGAAACCATATTTATTGCTAGGCTAAGTTCATATTAATGCATATACACACCTAAATCCAAATTCAAATCCAAATCCAAATCCGAGAGCGCGTGCCTGACACAAAAAACGGAATCGACGGGCGACACAAATAGAATATCCTTTGATCCCCCATGGATCATTCATCATAACTCAACTCAACATTCTCTTCTTCGCTTTCCACACACAAAATTGTAGTTATTGATTTGTCGATTAGTTTACAAGATCTCGGCCCGATGTTGCATATCCCAGTGGTACTTCTCGGCCTCCTTTCTTTCCCGTCCTTTCGCCTGTGGCAAATAGAGAAAGACAGCGAAACAGAGGAGCAGTGGAGCAGGCAAATAGAAGGATAGAGAGAGAGGGAGAGAGAGCGAGGGGGATGGGCGAGAAGGAGGAAGATGAGAGTTTCCAAAATGTGCCGGGCACCGCTCCCAAAAGTCGCTAGAACTTAAAAACTGAATAATATACACGCTATATATATACAAAAACAAAGGGTTATATATAAATATATTTATGATTATATAGCGCGCGCTAAAATGTTTAATCGACAAATTATCTTAACGGAAACACGAACCGATTAAGTCGCTTTATAAGTTGGTAACGAAGCCTATACCGAAATACCAATCATAAATCTAATGCTAAATCTAAAACTAAAACTAAAACAAAAACGAAAACGTAAAGAAAAAGTAAATCTAAACTAGAACAAACACACCACACACGGATATATAGACGCTTATGAGCTTTATTTGATCGATTGCATTAACGAGGAAGATATGAAAAGTAACAAAAAGAATGAAGAAACGGAATCACAAAACGTATGGGGAAATGTGTAACCAAATATTAAATGATATTACCGAGCGATCCAAGCTTTATATAACAAATTTACCATATATTTAGAGCGTACGAGCGTATTTATTATTATTATTATTATTGTCGATTGATTATTATTATCTTGTATTATGATTACTGTATTTATTACCTGCGAATAATTGGAGAATGTGCAAAGAATTCAAATTCGAGATTCGAGTTCCGAAAGCTTTCGCTTTCGAACGTCGAAGTTAGTTATAAGACACACATGCAAGGATAAATCAAAGGCCTATATACACATAGGTGTATGGCAGGAACACATCCAGACACACACAAACACAGCCGTATCTACATAGTATATAACTTAGTATATAAGCAATATGTATGTGTATCTATGTTCTCGGTCACTTGTGTGTACTCCTCGTACTCGTTTCACTTTCTAACAAGTGCATCTCGTATGTTTATAGCCATATATACGCGGATATATTGACCCAAATGCAGATCTATACATATAGGTATACTGGCACCCAAAGCTACTTCATTCCATTAGCAAATCATACTTATAGATACGATTAGATTATATGACTAAAACCCATGTCTTTTGTCTTCTTTCGTTTGCCGCATAAGTCTGTTTATCCTCGTTATAAGATCTATTGTTTAGTCTGCATGCAACCGTTTGGTGTAACCACATCCATATAGCCATATAGCCATATATCTAGCGATCTAGCGATCTACCGACCTGTGTCTATATCTGTAAGCGCATCAGCCTAGTTTATATTATAGAGGCCATCTAAGTATTATGTTCGTTTGCCCTTTTTGTTGAACCGTCATTGTTTCATAATCATATGTTGTAAATTGTTCCGTCCAAAAACGAAAAACAAAAACGAAATGGAAAGTAAAACAATGCTGAATGATAAAACGAAAGCAACAAACAAGCCATTGCAACACAAAATTAAGCAATCTATCTGATTTTTGTAAGTCCACAAAACGAAACGCAAAGCAAACAAAATATGTGTAATTCTTGAGAACTTTTTTTTTGTTTTTGTTGGTTTTTTGAAAGTGTATTAGCATCAACTGTACATAAGGTGTTAGGACGAGCAGTGTGTCTTCAATTTGAAATAACCAAAAAGCTAACACGGACTGCACTGCTCGAGCGTATTGATCTTGAAAATTTTGATTTGCTCTCTGTCAGTCATCAAGGGACTGCGATCAGGCACATAACACACAAAGAGACACACACACTATCCATAAGCAGACATAACAATCCTATCAATTAGCATGTAGAACTAGTTTCAATTGGTTTAACTTGATCCTGGAACATATCCCCACAGTCCGCACAAACGAGACACAGACCCCCCAACCCCTCCCCGCACTGCCATTGGTGAAAGTGAGATTTAGTGGGCCTCTTGAAGCTTCCAGCATTTACCAGTGCCATATTATGAACTTTATATAAACTTACCTATGTGCACCGCACACTATCCCCAGCTACACTCGAAACACAAAAAAAAAAAAGAACAGTGACGTCAATCCTGGCAGCGCTCAATCATCGGTGATTGTGGCCTGCATCGAGCTTACCAGAAGCCTTCTTCCAAGCCTGCTTGTTAGAAAACGATTAACGATAAACGAAAAACTAAAAACTAAAGATTTGTACCAACAACAGCCTCCCTCCAAAACGTAGTCTTACGCGTAGCTGATCTATTAACTGAGTGAAATAATCGGCTTCAATGATTTCAAACTGATTGATTGATTGATTGCTTCTCACACAGCCTAGAAAAATTAATGAAAAACTAAAAATAAAGCGTGAAACAAATAACATTAAATTAAACAGCAAGTTACAACTAGAAAATTGCTTGGCTTCGATTCGCGGATCAGTTGAACTTCTTAATTTATGGATTTTGTAATGATTCCAATGCAAAGACTTTGATATCTATATTTTTTTTATATAAACACACATACACCCATATATGAATATTTATATATAAATTATACACTTGTACAACATTTTATTTGTAATGTAAGGCGAAATATTAGATGTTCACTAGTCAGTTCAAAGCGTTAATTTTTTTGTTTTATTCGTTTTGTCATCCTTATATACATATATCATACACACCTCCCACACAGAGATACACACACGCATACACTCATAATTTGGTATATAAGCTGTATATGTACTTGTATATGTAATATCCAACCAGCAATGCAATGCAAAAAGTGCACAGAAAATATTACAATTAAATATATAATAAATATAAAATGCCAGAACTAAGCAAGCGAAAAGTTTTCATTTCAATCGCATTCTCGAGAAACTTGGAAAATCATCATCGATCTATATAGGTAATACTATGAATTAACTTAAATTGTAATGCGGAAAACAAAATTACATTTTTAATCGTACAATCGAAAACGCAAAACAAAAGAATAAAAACCGCAAAAAAAAAAAAAAATACGGATCGGATTCCATTTGCATTTGCTGGAAGGCCGAAAATCACAAAGTTGTTTATGCTGCTTTTTGCAAAATGAAGGAAAACTATGAACATATTAGGCTATACATAAATATACACAACATATAAAAATATATATGTAATGTATACTGAAAATATATAGGTGTGTGTGTACGCTTGGCAAAAACAAAAACAAAAACAAAAAACCGATATATAACACAAAAAAAAGATTATATACATTAAAGCATAAACCGTAAACAATCCCAAACAAAAAACTAATTACTTTAAGGAAGTCGAGTGTTTCGAGCAAATCTATATACATATACGAAATCGAATGTTTTGCCATGTAAGTTCTATGAATGTCCCACCTGCCTGAATCCGCTTACGAAAATCGAAGTCGAAAATCGTCGAGAAGACAAGCCGAAGACAAAAATTCGAAGATAATATCGAAATGACCCCGCTGATTTGCACCTCCCACGCCCCCTTCAAGCGATTTATCGATCGATCCGCCGCATAATTGTTAACATTTGTATCATCGGTTATTAAACGTATGTAGTTGTTGTGTATGTATGTATGTAAGTATGTAAATGTGTGCTTACCAAAAAATTAAAAAAAAAAACACAAAAAATAAATGTAACGATAACTATAAAGCGATTAATGATTAACGATTGTCGGGGAAGAGCGCTGAACACACAGATTAAAACTCGATGAATACTTGTTGTTATTGGCAGCGCGCGCATGTCTTTTAAAGAGCTAGTGATATATGATTTCCCCCCTCTAAATGTGTTTTTTTTTTAAGCAAGCAAAAAGCGAAAATTAACAGACAGCTAAAAAGAGGAAACATCATCCCGATATCCTGCCCCAAACACACACACTCTGAGTGATCTCCGCGAAATGCTTATATTACTATATATAGTATATACACACCCATATATAAACAGCATATAAAGATTATAATATATATATATAAATATATATATGAATATATAAGCCATACCAATTGTCTAACATTTTCGAGCAAGGAAATCCCTTTTCAAATTCATCCAAGTCCTATAACAAAACCCAAATTATATCAATGAGAAAAGCGACATGCTCACAATTCTGCTTGCTGTTGAGTTCGATCAATCGGTTATAGCTAATCTTTTGATCCTTCCGATCGTTTGTACCTTATTTAAAATAAAACATATTAATTCGCACTAGAGCAACAACAACAAGGAGCTGAAGCAAACAAATTATACAGAAGGCGAAAGTAAAGAATTCACCAAAAACAAAACAAAACGAAATGAAATGAAATGAAATGAAACGCTGCGGAACGAAATGAAATTAATGTTGCCATGTAAAACACTTTAGTAGTTTATTATGATTATTATTATTATTATTATTATTGCTATGATTATTATGATATTCTTAAGCAAAGGACACATTTTGTTTGAACGAAAGAAGGCAAACAAAAATATTATAAATATTCAAAAATGAAAAACTGACAAACATTAATTTAAATAAAATAATTTATTAATAAACCACATATTATGAAATGACATAAAACATACATTCAATTCTTGTTTTCTTTTTCGCGGGTGTGTTGGATTTTCAATCAAATTTGACGATTATTTTCAGCTTTAAATGGAATTGCACACTATAAATGCTGGTTTATAGTTGCCTTTTGTTTATTTTCTATGAATTTCAGTACCGGGTATCGTCAAAGGTTTCCTCAAAAGCCGAAGGTCCATTTACCCTATTGGCTGTGAACTTGCATCGCAAAACGCGATGAACCCTACGCCCTTGGGCCAGTTTGTACTGCTTTTGCCGCCAGCTGATATCCGTCGAGCTGCCATATGCGCCGATCTTTTTTTATATAATTCGCGGACGATTCGGCACCATTTTGGGGGGGCAGTTGTGTTCTTGAATTTTACGCAACAGTTGGCGCCGCCGTCACAAAGTGATCTTGGCGATGGCGTCAACCTGCGACCGGGCCCGACCCGACCCGACCCCAACCCCATCCAAAGCAAACCAATCCGACCTCAGATAAACCTTTCCCCGGGCCAATCGGCCAATCCGACCCCAAGCGAGACGCCATGAGCTGCCTTCGCCTTCGCCGTTCGCCCACTCCACCGGGAGAGGATCAATAACAAACAAATAATGTGCTATCGTCTAATTGTTAGAACCAACTTCCAATTTGAGAGACACATCCGACATGATCGCATAACCCGTGCCGGGCCACACAGCAGAGGTTGCCACGATAGCAATCGCCATCTGTGTGCCTGTAAAAATAAAAAGAACAGCTTCTCGATCCAATTTCTATCAATGTTTGGATAAAATTTCTGATACGAAAAGTACAACACGTGAATTTCGAATATTGCGTATACGACGTGTTGTACAAAACTTTTGCGTTTTAGTGACAAAAAACTGATAATTTTGCGTTGATAAATTTGATCCATAAATATGTATCTAGGATCCATAAATACGTATCTATGTTTCTAGAAGTTTTAATTCTTGGGACTCGGGGGCGTATGCGTGATATGGTGCTCGAATATTGCGTATACAACACGTTGTACAAAACATGGCAGAAAAAATTAAAAAATTTCATCCGTTTACCACAGAAAAATCCAACAATTTATGGTTTATATATTGAATTTTTAGACTCATAACCTTGCAAGTTTTATCTGATAACAAATTTATTGTTGTCGTTTCCGGTGTCAAATTTGGTGAAACAAAATTAAAATGAAATAAGTTTCTATATTAAACAACCTTAAATTCCCAATTTTAACTCTTATAATTTTTTCTTAATTAAAAATGTCTTTAAAATGTGTCAAATTTGTTTTTAAATACTTCCCAAAATGGCTTTATTTGCGTTGGCTTTTATTTATATTATTAAACAAAATTGTTACTAGAGAAATTTGTTCAACGGTTTTTGATCTGCAATTTGATTAATCAAATGTTTAATTTGTCTGTAAAATAATTCCCATTTATTTGTGTTTGCTTGCCTCACATTCTGGTTATGGGATGCCTTTTGGAAGCCATTTCATTTGGTTTGCTATAATTTGGAGCACCGGTGCCCGAGTGTGTGGGACTTTCATTTCGCATGATCGGTGCCCAAACCTAGAAGCCAAAGATGCGCCGCCAAGCGAGCCCAGTGAGGCATATAAAAGCGTCTCGGAAGCGCTGCGACATTTCAGTTGCCTCAAAATTACCGCCTCAAACGCCACCGCAACCGTTGCCAGCGATTTGAGCCGCTTTTCAAATCCAATCAAAGAACAGTTCCCCGCTTCCTTTGGATATACATACCTACATATATATATATTTTTTTTTGGTGCCTTTTTGTGTTTTGAAATCGAACCGAAAGAACCGAAAGATAACATGTCGTTCATTGGCAACACGTCGGACCTGGAGTGCGAAAAGAACGAGTTCCCGAGGCCGCGCTCCACGGGCATCGTCACCAAGGTGGCCGCCCACAAGCTCTCCTCGGAACCGAAATGGGCCGACAAGCGGGAGGAGGACTCCGACTCGGAGGTCTCGTCGCCGGATAACTTCCTTACCAAAGGTTGCTTTTAACGGCGGCAGCACGACTAACATCATTGACCTCACACTAACCGATTGATGATAGTCTAACAGAGCCAACAATATGGTAGCCAGAGCCATCCTAACCCAAGGCATCGTACTTACATTTGCAGGCGCCTTCCTACTGACCCCCTCCTATGAGCTGTCCATGGAGCGGGCGGCCCTCATCTGCGAGAAGATGAGCTTCAAGGGATGCTTCAGCTTGACCAAAACCGCTACAGGCATTCTCTTTAAATTCTCACACCCAGATGACTATCAGGCGGTGTTCAAGAAGGGATTCCACAAGGTCACCGGAGCGCGCTTCTACCGCAAGGTGAGTGCGTTACCCGATGCCCACGAAAACTCACACCCCAGTGTTGTCAGGGATGGGTCGCATGGGTGGAGCGAGGTTCCAGAAATGTTCCCGCTTTTGTGTCAGCTTCGGGACTTCCTTTCACCCATAGATACTCCCCGAGAGCACCCACATCACACGCATCGCACACCAAAACGCCATCCGATCCGACCATTCGCCATGACTAACCCCAGACAACAAGTGAAAATGCAAACTTTGTTTCCCCCATTTTGCAGCAAATATTTTCGCGCAGCGTGAGTATCCATCCCAAAAGAATATCTATATCCGCGCGCTGATCTTGGGATTGAGACCAGCACAAGCAAAAATTTATAGTATCAGTATCAGAAATCCAACTCAGACACTAAGAAACCCACAGCAAACAACCATCCATCCGACTGACTCTCCCCTAGACTTAGAACTTAACTTAGTTATCACAGATCCGCCCCCCAGCGATTCGGTTTATGTGTTTTCCCCCTCCTCGCCTCCAGATCGCCATCCCGTGCCGGCCCCGCAAGACCTTCACCCTGTATGTGCTGGACGTGCCGGAGGATCTGCCCGTGGAGGACATCCGACATGCCATGTACAAGTTTGACTCGGTGGTGGAGGTGGTGCGCCTGCACATCTACTCCTCCAGCCTGGCCGGCGGTTCCGGTTCCGGTGCCGGTGTAGGCTCTGCTTCCGGTGGAGCCGGCTCCGCCGCCGGTGTCGACAAGGGCGTCGAAGGTGAGCAGTTGCAGCTGCTGCACACGCCAACCCAAACACTCCGCAGAGCTGCCCTCCGAAGTAAAGTACCCTCCAAATTGGTAGCCTAAGCACCCCCGCACCTAAATCCATAGCACTCCCTATACAAATCCTTCTAAATTATCCAAGGTCCAAGAATCACTGAGTACCCTTGAAAGTGGTAGCGCAAGCACCCAAGCACTCTCTATCCAATTTATTCCTAATGTCCAATTCGAAACATATTGATTGCAGTAAAGTGCCTTCTACATCCAAAGCACCTAGAATCCATAACACTTCCTTCAAACCTAAATTCATGTTCTAAATATCACAGAATTTAAAAACTTCCTCAGTGCAGAAGAAATCTTTCAATTCGTAATAAAGTAGTCTTCAAAAAGGTTTCCTAAGTACCAAATTCCGTAGCACTCCCATGTTTTAATTGCATTGCTGTACCACTAAGTGAAGTGAGGTAATCTAAACACCCCAGCACATAAATCAATACAACTCCCTATCCAAAACCTCATAAATTATCCCAATCCCAATCCAAAAGTACTTTGCGCAGATAGATAAGATAGTTCTAGATCTAATATTTTTTTAATGGAAAAGTATGCTTTTGAATGGCTGCGGTACCTCATAAGAGGTCTTAATTGCATTCAATTTATTTTACTGAAAACGGTTTTTAATACAATCATATTGTTAAAAATTGCATTTCTCTGAGCTGACTCTTTCCAGTGTCATATCAATGGGCTATATGATTTGTGTTTTCGGTTTTGTAGGCACCGCCAAGAGCGTGGGCTCCGTGGTGGGCGATGCCATCGAGAAGGCGGAGCGACCTGAGCGCAGGGAACTTCCCCCGGCGGTCATTCGGATCACTTTGGCCTCGATGGACGAGTACAACATTTTGTTGCAGAACGGACTCAACTTCTACGATGCCACCTTCTTTCCCACTGAGGCCAACATCTCGCTGAAGGGTGCCAAGATTGACTACAAGCGCAGGTAACCGACTTTGATAGTTTTTACCTTTCAGACTCGACCGCTTGACAGCAAAGTGATGGCTCCGCCTATGCGTTGCATTGTACCAGTATTTGATTGTATCTTACTTGCAGAATGCTCGATGGATCGATACCCGGACGGGTGCGGGAGCTGCTGCCCGTTTTCGATGCGGCTGGCTTCTGCAAATTGCCACCGCCCACCAGCAAGCTAATTAAGCCGCCGAGGTCATAGATCCGCGTTCCACACGGACCCACAGCACCCGCAGCACCCACGCCCCCACACCCAGCCCCCTTCCTCGCCCCATCCCCCCACCAAGCTGCTCCAGACGACGACGACGATCCGATCCCAGAAGCGACGACGATTTGACGACCTACCCCAGAGACGACCGATCCAACGCGTTCCGGCCAAATACGCAACAGATGCGATTTCGGTTCTACCCATTTGATTTTATCTCCACTCCGATGTACGCTGTAACATATAATGTACCCAGTAAAATGCTGATTTTTCCGACGGATGCCAACGTTTCCGCCCGCCGAACCAAACCATAATATACCATACGCTACATATATGTAATTCCTCTTTTGGCCACCACCATCTGCTCTCTTCTATTTTTTCGTATTGTTTATTGTTTTTGCCTACCCTGTGAACTCTTCGATTTTTGTGTTTTTTTTTTTTTCGCTAGTTTTATTATTAAAGGCCCATGTAAGGCATAGCGTCTAATTTGTTTGATTGTCTAACAATGAAAAGTATATAAGCAAACACAGAAAAGAAATAATAAAAACGAAACAAGAAAAACACTTTTCAATGGCAAACGGAAATGAAACGATTCCAATGTCTTTAAGTGGGCAACCAATTTTCAGCTTATAAGGCAGCCACATCCTCACAAGCTAGTTGGTTTTGTTAACCGGAAAATGTTGATTAAATGTGGAATGGTTCGTATGATCAGCCAAAAACCAGACCATTCCTACAACTACAAGACGATTAAAATTTCAAGCACACTCTACGGTGATAGAGAAAACAGTATTGGCAAGTGCTTCAAAGATGTCTTGGCTGTTCTCATCAAGAAGCAAGCCAATCTATAATGAATCCAATTTGGAAATACGCCCTACAAATGCATGGAATATCATGATCTCCAGCTCGGCAATAGGGATATCGGAAGGTACCCAAGGAGTACCAAAGTTGGATATGTTATCCAAAAGCATGCAAGAAGTCCCAAAAAGAGAAGACTCAAGAGATGCCGCCCCATGAAACTCCCAGCCCACAGAAACGATGCAAGGCCTATAATATTGTTGCACTTTATTTAGGTTTTAGTTAATTGATTTAGGTTCGTTTTAGGTATACATATATATCTTGATTGATTCAACAACAGACAAATTTTTGCACAAAGCTCAACATAAAGACATACATAGATCGTAATATATATTCGTAAGCATATCGTTTACCATACTGTCGAATGTCTTGTATATCGTATAATAATAATTAATAATTGATTTAAAGCATATAATATATGTGTATACGTGGTACATATACACCGTGTATCTGTATAGTAGTGTATAGTTTATATATATATATAGTCTGTTTAGGAAATACTCATAGAACGCGAATCGCTCGAAACGAATTGTTTTTCGAGTTTGCACGTTGGAAAAACACATTAAATAGCGAAAAAACAGAATGCGACCGGCGGGGGCCGCGACAAAAAAAAAAAAGAATGGAGAAAACAAAACATATATATATATTATTAATAAAATATGTATATATATGTGTGTATGCATATCGGTATGGATAGGAAAATTCAAATACAATTTAAAAGTTACAATAATCAACGAGTAACAAAGAAAATACACTCTTGTAGGATGTCCGGATGGCGGCGCCCTCGCCGAAACCATTTTCAAAGAATCATATTAACTACATATACACACACGGAAAAAGGACGATCAGGACACGAAGGACATGGTGCTGAGGGCGCCTCCTACTCCACCTACTCCTCCTCCTCATCCTACTCCGCCTCCTCCTCCTCCAGAATACAGCTTTTCAATACACAGAATGTACTATGTTGTCCTTCTCGACCAAGAGACGGACCTTCATGCAGCCATCGGATCCGCAGGAGAACAGCCGCCCGAAGGGATCCACGTACACCTGGCTAACACCCTGGCCGGTGTGCTTGAAGAAACCATTCTTGGCATGCTCGTGCGGGAACGTGTTGATCAGCACAAAGTGGTTCATATCCCAAATCTACAATAAGACAATGATTAGAATAGGATGGATTGCAGGCCGGGGAAATGGTTGTGCATACCTTGATGTCACCCTCAATGGAGCCAGTGACAAAGAACTCCTCGTGCGGATCGAGGGCAATGCACTTAATTGTGCTATCGTGGGCCTGAAAGGTGGAAACACAATGGTAAATATATATATCGCGATTTTTTGGTTCTACATATTTTGTTTGTGTAATTTTACACAGTCCCTTTTCACCGTCAACTTCGGATGACGTGCACATGTCGATTCCCTTTTGTTCGAGACATTCAAAGCTTTTTGTTTTTTGGGAAAGAGCTATGGGCTGCCCACCGCTGAATTAGACACTCACCTGGTAGCGATGGCGCAGCGTGCGCTGTCTCACATCGAAGACGCAAACATCGCCGCGCTTGCCACAGGAGATGAGCACCTGGTGCTGGGGAGCGAACACCAGGCAGGACGAGCCCTGGTCGTGGCAGGTGAAGGCTGCAATTGAATTTTCGATTAAATATAGATTAAACCAAACCAAGCGAACACTTACCCGAAACACAGGACTTTTTGTGGGGCAACAGCGTGTCCCAGATGTTGATGTTCTTGTTCTCGGAACTTTGTCCCGCTGCGATTGTAATTGGGAATACCATTATTTTTTAAATGCATTAACTCAATGGGTAAGGGCATAACTCACCGCTAGCCAGGAGACTGCAGGAGCCGAGGAACACAAAGTCGGACAAGGACTTGTTGTGGCACTGGTAACTCTGCGGAGGAATACAGAATGTACAATTTGAGTATCGTGATATAATCACTTATATTTCAGAAGCCAATTTGGCCACTCACTATGAACGAACGGTTGTTCTGCGAGGCGATCCCCGCCTGCCAGAGGCTGAGCTTTCCATCCCCGTCGCCGATGCCGAACTTGTTGCCCTGCTCCGAGAAGCGGCAGCGCGTCACCTTGGCATAGGTGCCGGAGGTGCGGGGCGAGCAGACGGGCTGCTGATGTCCCCACTCCCAGATCTGCACAGAGCCATCCTGGCCGCCGGTCAGATAGAGCGGCATCAGCGGATGGGCGCTCATGCGCTTCACGTTGTCCACCTTGTGGCGCAGCACCTGTGAATTCGTTTGGGAAGTCACCGAATGTCAGCGAGAGAATCATTGATAAGTCAAGATTAGGGGGACCCACCATGGATGTTCCGCGACCCGATTGCGAGGCGCTCTGCGTGCTGGCAGTGGACTCGGTGTAGTTATTGCTGGCACCGCTGTATTGGTTCCTGCAGGAAATATTTAACACGGTAATTAGACAACCTGTGCAAAGTGCAGGCCATCATGACAATGGGGATGCCAAGACTCACTGCTCTTGCGTCTGAATGATGAGGAAGGAGGAGCTGTTGGTGTCCGCGTCCTTGGAAAGGTTCATCATGTCATAGTCGCACTCGTCCTCGTACCAATTCGGCGACTCAAGCAGCAGCGAGATGTCAAACTCCTGTATCTC
The DNA here is from genome assembly GCA_021223825.1 of Drosophila ironensis. Taxonomy (NCBI): domain Eukaryota; kingdom Metazoa; phylum Arthropoda; class Insecta; order Diptera; family Drosophilidae; genus Drosophila; species Drosophila ironensis. The sequence continues at coordinate 365,099 of JAJJHQ010010534.1, forward strand.
GCGCGGATTGGCAAAGGCAATCATCGAGGAGGTGTTGTTCTTCAGGCAGAACGACAATATCGACTCGTGGTCCTTGTGGATGATGCGGATTTGGTCCGTATTCTCGTTGGTCGAATGCGATTGTCCTGCAGCGGAGAGAGCATCCAATAAGCTAGTCCCCAGGGCCACCCAACCTATCGTTCATCACTACTCACCCTCGTCCGTCTCGTTGTCGTGCTGGGTGTGATGATGCGAGCTGCGCGTGCTCGGCTCCATGTTCTTGCCGAAAATGCTCTTGATGAAGACCTCCTGGGCGGGCTCCTGGCGCACCAGATAGTTCCACAGCCGCCGTATCGGCCCGGCCGCCGAGCCCGAGACGAACGGTGTATTGTCCTTGTTCAGCAGCGATCGGTACTTGTGGATGCCCAGCCCATTGATGCCGCTCTCCGCATAGCAGCCGGGGATGTAACTGCGCGACGGTGGCCCACGTCCAATCAGATCGCTTAGGGCAAAGTCCTGCCAACGATTGAGGGTGCGCAGGACCTCGTGCGACAGCGGACTGATCACCGGCAGATCTAAACAGATTACAAACCGATGCAACAGACATTGCTTGGGAATGGGGAATGCAATTCAATGATATAACTACCCTGCAGCTCGATGCCGGCCACCTTGACCAGCTCCTGGATCTTGTGCGTGCTGATCTTGATGAGCGCCAGGCGTAGGATGCTCCACGAATAGGACATGGGATTGGTGTGCTCCGTGTTGTCTTTGGCCTTCAACTGTGACCGGCTGACATTCACGTCGTCGTCGTCCTCCTCCTCCTCCTCGTTCTCCGACTCGTGCGAGTCGTCGCTGTCGTAATCGTCGCATTCTGCAAGAGATCAGGCCTCGCTTAGACCACCAGCCGGGGGCAGTGTGAATCCGCAGAAAAGTATTTACCTGTTGCCGGCGGCTTGCTGAGGAAGTACGACAACATGGACGTCTCCGGTGGCATAAACTGCTCCCTGTACGTCGGCTTGTCCTCCTTCATGTTGCTGGAGGTGCTGTTCTGGCTGAAGCTGCCCAGGATCTTCATGTTCAGCTTCATGCGCTGCTTGGTGATCGAGGTGACCGTATTCCACACGCTGTTCTCATCAGCCGGCTCCTCGGAGGTGGAGCCAGTGCCGCCATGGCCTGTGGTAGCGCCTCCTCCTCCGCTCAACTGATTGCCAGAGGTTGGAGCGGCGGCGGGTTTGATAAGAAGCTTCTTCATGCCGCCGCCAAAGAGCGTGGACCAGGTCTCGTTGGTGAAGCTCTGGCCGCTCAGGCGATACAACAGCCTGCTGTCGCAGGTGGACAGCGAGTAGATGAACAGGGCCATGTAGGTGGACACAAACGACTCCAGCAGCAGGACGTTCAGCTTGGGCACATCCTCGTCCTTCTCGCGGGCCAGCAGGGCGCGCAGATTGGTGACGCCCGGCCATTTGGACGGTGTGGTGCAGACGCCAGCCGGCTCGTCCGTGGAGTACTTCCTCCTGCGACCGTAGGCATTGCGGCTGCCCACCAAGTAGCTGCACTCGAACGACGAGTTGATCTTGGCAATATTCTCGATGCCCGGGCTGGGGTAACTCGGATTGAAGGTGGCATTGTTGACCACAAAGCTCTCGGAGTCGCAGAGCGACTGGTAGATGCAGGAGGACAAGGCCACCGCCAGGTCGCGCAGGACAAAGATCTCGCTGAGGGCGCTCGGCTGGATGCCCGGGAACGGCAGCACCTTGATGATGCTCTGCAGCATGTCCACCGTCTGCGACTGCAGATACTTGATGGGGTCCGCTATCACCGTCTTGTTCCCGGCCACGCACGCACTCAGCAGCGGCAAAGTGGTGGGGAAGGGCAGCGGGCTGAGCAGCTGCTGCTGCGTCTTCTCCTGCTGCAGCTCCTGCAACAGCAGCACCAATTCCATGCGCACCGAGGCCAGGCCCCCGCCGCTGGCTCCATGCAGCGAACAGTAGCTGAGCAGGGTGCGCAGCAGGGTCTCATTGGCTGCAAAGGCAAAGGCAAATGTTTGGGGTCAGCTAATTGATTTATAAAGACTCTAGTCTATGGATGCATCTCTTGCTTTGCCCGAGCAGATAGAACTTTTTCCTGAGAATACTGGGTATAGTAAAAACACCAGGAAGAGCGAGGGTTATAGCTACCAATCTCCTTAAAGGTAACTCCGTTTTCTTGAACATTTTAAAACAAATACAAGCATAAGAGATCCTCCCTCCACTTCGGTGCCTAAAGATTCATATTAATTTCGATTGTTAATTCCTGAAAATGTTGAAACTTTTAACCATTTTTTCGTTACATTATACTAGGAATATCACAATTTCCAATTTGTTTTTTTTTTTTTTAGTTCCCAAAAGATTCACGCGAATATATTGCTCATCTTGTGGATCTAAGCTATCTTTTAGTTTTAGATAAGTTGTAATAACTGAGAGTTCTAATTCTGCCATAAATTTAAGCCTAAATAAACACCTCCAGAAACCCCCTTACCTCCTTACGCACTCACAATATTGCCGCAAATCAAAATTTACAAGGTCTCTAAACATATACCGTCATTACCACTTAGTCAGTAGAATAACTTGGACTCCTAAAACTCTGCCTTTCGGTAACGGAATGTTTCTGTGTTCTAATTCCACCAAAAATCGATAGATTAAAGTCCAAACCAATAGCTCCAGCAATGCTTTTAACGACAAGAAAGGGCTAGCTCTTCGTAGGCACCCACAAAGTACCAAAAACCATAATTTTTCATATAATTTCAGCATATGTACTGATTATCACATAGTAATTTCAAGAACTTGAGACAAATCAAAGGTGTCAAGGTGTAAATTCAAAAATTTCCGACCAAGTCCAAGTAAATCTAAAGGGTTTACAAGAGAGGCCTCCTATAATTTTTCTATCATTAACATCTGCAGTTTCCAAAACTGATATGACAGAGAGTTGGATAAACTAAGAACAAACGCAACGAACACTCACCCTTGAGCCAGCGCTTGCGCTTGGCCGCCCGCATCACCTTCGCCTCAAAGTCCTGCTTGTCCTGCATGAGGATCTCGTGCAGGGTGGGCCGCTCGGTGCTCGGGCAGATGCTGGCGTTCATCTCCTTGTCGCGGTTGTCGGCGTCCGGATCGCCGGACTCGTTGCCCGACTGCTCTGCCTGACTGCAGTAGTTGCACAGCTGCTTGAGGGCCTCCACCTCGCGCTCCAGCCACATGTAGAGCTGGTAGCGCAACTGGCCGCCGTCCACCTCAAACCCGGTGGCCAGGGTGGACAGCTCCTCCATGAGGATCTTCAGGCAGGCCACGAACTTAAGCTGCTGCGCCATAATGTCCATTTTGCTATCGCCTCCGCCGCCTGAGGACTTGGCCCGGCCCAGGGGATGATGGGGCTGCGGTGTGGCCAGCTCTGGCTCGTCCAGATCTCGCCCATCCTCGTCCTCCTCCTCCTCCTCGTCATCGTCGTCGTCCCACTTGATCTCGAACTTGGCCTCCGGCTCACTAGCCGTCACCGGCGCCCCCCAATCGAAGGCATCGGCCGTGGCAGGGGTGGCCGGAGCTGCAGGAGTAGCGCCCCATTGATCCATAATGCCGGTGTTGATGAGGTCCTCCTTGTTCTGCTGGCCACAGTTCTGGGCCTGACTGCCCGAGACACTGCCGCCGGTATCGTCGCTGATCTTCATGGGCAACTTGTTGAGCACCTCCAAGGCCAGGGCCGGGCATCCGCTCTTGAAGTGACCGTGGGCAGTGGTGAAATACAATTGCCGTTCGATGGGCGTGATGGAGTCCTCCAACTGCAATTGCTTGTCACTGGCCGCCGAGCTGGGAGCCGCATCACCGGCGTAATTGAAGCCCGACAAAACGACATGGGCTATGCGCTTCTCCTGCGCGGACAACGCAATGTTTTGCCGAATGAGCAGCGGATGGGTGCGCAGGTAGATGTAGAAATTGAACACGTTCGGATTGGTTGCCTGCGGCTCGGGACGCAGCAGATCCTCCTCCCGGTAGCTGCTGTGCAGGCTGCCCACCCCGTTCAGGAGCAGCGTGTTCAGGCTCTCCTGATACTTCTTGATCGTCCAGTAGGTCATCGAGCGCAGGAAGGGATCCGGATGGGCGCGGGTGAGGTCGCAGCGTCCCGTCTCCGGCTCCGTGCCGAGAACGTGCTCGTGCAGCAGCTTGTGATAGTAACAGCCCTCGGCATCGCCCTCGTACAGACGGGCTATGATCAGGGCCAGCTGGAAGTCCTCCAGCTTGTTCATGCACACCTCGATGGCGTCGTTGAGGCTGTTGGCCAGCAAGAAAAAGGCCACCGCGTGCTCGAACCGCTGCTTTCCGAGCAGCACAAAGGCATTCTTCAGCGCCGCCTTGCGCCACCGATCCTCGGCAAAGTTGTTGCCAAAGAAGGCGGTCATCTTCTCGTCGCGCCGCGACCGGAACAGGCCCCACACCAGCGACTTCTTCTTCATGGCCAGATAGTAGATGGCCGCATCCAGGGGATCCTGCTTCAGTTGGTACGCGCACTTGGCCAGCTTCTCCACGCAACGCCTCAGCGTGTTGATGTTCTTCAGCCAATAGCCGGTGCCCAGGTCGCGCAGCGTGGCCCACCGCAGGTCGCCCTTCGTGTAGCTGGGTATCAGATTGAGCAGCTCCTCCTCGCTCTCCGAGTGATAGGCCCACACGATGTTCGAGGTGCCGACGCCCTGGCGCTGGAACTGGGCCCGCTGCTGCAGCGGCAGGCAGCGCAACAGGTAGGTGAAATGCTTCATGGCCAGCAGGAAGCGCAGGCCGCAATCGTCGAGGGAATCGGTGCTGGTGCTGCCGTCCTTACCGGCTCCCGGGCCGCCAGACCCTCCTCCGGCTCCCATGCCACCGGTGGACTTGCCCTGATCGACGGCAAACTTGTCGGAGAAGTCCGTGTTGCAGGTGGCCACCGTGTCGGCGAGGGCGAGCAGATGCATCTGGTCCAGCGACGACAGGCCCGGCAGATGCGTGTGGGTGAGCAGTCGCGACAGCAGCTGGCCCTGCCGTGGGCCAAAGTGCGAGATGGACTGCTTTTCGGGCAGCGAGAGACGCCGCTCCTGGCGCTTCTTCTCCTCGCCGTCGCATAGCAGCTCGTCGAGGTTGTCCTCCGAGTTGTGCATGTCAAACAGCTCGTCATAGTCCTTGTCCCCCTCCGCTCCGGCTGTCCCCTGGCCGGGCGTCTCTCTGTCCGCATTGAGCAGCACCCACAGCGGCAGCGGCGGTATCGAATTGATCTCCGCATAGTCGAGCATCAGCTCCTCCGGTATCTGTGTGGTGCTGCCCCTGTGCTCCGCCTGAATGTTCTGGTCGGCCGTGTAGCTGATGCTCAGCGTTCGCGATCGGGACCAGCTCCTTTGCCTCGCATACCCGTCGTCGTCCTGGCCAACGGCACTCGAACCGGTGCCGCTCATGCAGCGCACCAGATGCGCCAGAATGGCCTTCACCCACCGAATCTTGCCGCAGTTGAGCAGCTCCATCAGCTGCTTGGGATGGTATTGCGGCAGCACGGGGCAGGCAATGCGCGAGGCCTGGAACAGACCGAAATCGGTCATGTAATCGTCGTTGCCACCGTCATCCTGACCGGCGCCCGTGTAATATGGTCCACTGGCCGCTCCTGATCCGGCGCCACCGTTCATATTGGCCATGCTGGTGTTGCCCAGGCGACGCTTCTTGTCGTGCGACAGCAGCTGCAGATTGGCCGTGCTAACCTTGCTAATCAGCGGCATGGAGGCCACGTTCTTTAGCCGCAGCTGCGTTGACTCGTTGGCCAACGAGCGGAGATCCTCGTCCCTGAGGTTACGCGTATCGGGCACATCATCGCCAGCCGCTGCGGCAGCTGCGGCCGCAAAGTGCGAGGAGTAGTGCGGCTTCCACTGCGAATACACATGCATCTCCGAGTCCATGGCCACCACCAGAATGCCGTCCCGCACCCACGATATCTGCATGGGCAGCGGCGGCAGACCGTCGGCCGTCTGCAGATCGATCTGGCGCAGCTTCATCCATCGGATCTCGTCCACGAAATTGGGTTGGGCCAGAGAGCTGGCCTTGCGCAGTATCGGTCTGTTCACCGACCGCGACTCCTTCATCGCCTTGATATTGGCCTGGGCAATGTCCGAGCTGACCGGCGTGTACAGCAGAATCTTGCTGCCCACGGCCACGGTGAGGATGTGCGAGCCGTCCTCCTTGCTCACCCAGTCCAGCTGGACGAGATGCTTCTGTGTGAGCGGGCACGTGTTGCCGTTCTCCGCGATGCTCTTCCTCAGCGACTGCAGGGTACTAAAGCTGGGCACCGTCAGCAGGCCGGAGGTGGCGGCCGATGGCTGTCGATTCACGGCTAGTTCCGGTGTGGTCTCCCCGCTGCGCGGCGAGCGGCTCTCCTGGTCGTGGGCAAAGGTGTGGAGCACCTGATTGAGGCGGTGCTTCTTGGCCAGCAGACGGCTGTCGTGCAGGTAGCTCAGATCGATGCCGTGCCCGATGTTGATGCGCGGCAAGTGCACGTTCTTCAGATGGATGGTGTCCTCGAGGACCCATTCACTGCCGCCGGAGCTCTCGCACTCGTAGATGGCCACACAGAGGTTGACGTAGCGCGAGTCCGGATCGGGTCCCTTGTTCGGGCGCGTAAAGCTCTTGCCGTACTTGTACGCGCACGCAATCCGCCCGGAATACGCCGCACTGATGTTCAACGGCTGTCCGGGTATCTCAATAGCCGACTGCTGGATGCGACTGAACATCTTCCACTCGCTCCAGTAGTAGGCATCCGGCTCGGCATCGGGATCGGCGTGCGATGGCGCCTCCGGATCGGGATCGATGGGCTCGCATTTCCAGAAGCGCGATATCGAGTCCGAGCACGCCGTCACAATGATGTACGGGGCAAAGCAGGCCGGATAGATGCTGGAGCTGCTCAAATGGCCGGCCGCTGGCGAGGCATGGATCACGTCAACGCCCTCGGGCAGGGGCAGCTCCTGGGTGCACACCTTCTTGGTGGTTATGGAGATGTGCGGCGCCTCGACATGCACACCAAAATGCTCGGCTCCTGTAAGGGTCTCTGCTCCCTGGGACATTCTACGCGGATTGTGGCTACCGCCCCCACCGTTCTGCTCCTCATCCGGCTCCTGGGTAAGGTTGCTGTCCGGCACATACATGGCCGTCTCCGAGAGGAAGGAGTTCTGCTGCTTGGAGCTGATCACAATGCGCCACATGTGAATGGTGCTGCCGCGCAGTGTCTTCTCGATGTTCACAATGTAGAAGGGCTCCTCGAAGTCCGCATTCCTCTGCAGATCCACAATGGCATCCATGTCCGACTCGAGGAGGGCATTGAGCCGGGGCTCCTCCAGATCGTGCGGATCCGTCGCCGTTGTCCTCTGACCACCGGTTATCAACTGGGCCTGGAACACGTGCAGGAACTGTGTGTTCTGCCAGTCGTGCTTCGCGTCCGAAATCGCGTCCAGTTGGAGGATACAGCCTGGCCGGGCTGTGGACTGCTGGGAGACGACCTTGAGCTTGTCGTGCAGCGCCGAGCGCTGGGCCCGCATCGTCGAGGAGGCATTGGAGATCATCGACGACAGCGAGTGCGACTTGTGCAGCGTATTGAGGTTCTCCGAGCAGGAGATCTCCGCCAGCAGAGTGCGAGCATCGATCACCGCCTGGTAGACGCGCAGGTTCTCCCCATCGCTGGCCACAAAGCAGGCGGACGGCGAGTTGCTGTAGCTGCCCAGCGTGGTGCTCGGCAACAGGGTCGGTATCCAGGCCACGTTGCTGAAGGCCGAGATCTCGGGCGAATTGATGCGGGCCAGTTCGCTGACTCCGCCGGAGTGGCACAGCGGTCCCACGGAGTCCACGCGCCACAATATCAGCTCCGAGCAGAAGCCCGTGGGCGTGAAGACGTCCTTGTCCCCGTTGGAGGCACCCGAACCGTTGCCACCACCTCCTGCCCCACCGCCTGACCCGTTCGATTGCAGGCCACCGCTTAGGGGTTGCTCAAACGGCGACATCGGTGACTTGACCTCCGAGTCGGGAAGATTGTGATGCGAGGTGGAGACCAGGAGGGGCAGCACCGGGTGGCAGGTGATGTCGTTCACCCGGAACCGATGGCCGGAGGCACGGCTCACATGGCCGATGCTTAATACTTGGGTGAACTTGGTCTTGAAGGCGAAAGTCAGCTGCCAGAGATTGAGGGTGCCGTTCGAGTGCTTGGTGACCATGGACACCGAGGGGGATACGTTCAGCGGCAGATTGCTGGCACCGCCGGCTCCCGAGTCCTGCGAGCTGCTGCTGTGCTCCGCGTTACCAGCTCCACTCGCCGCCGCCGCGGATCTATCCGGCGGCTCGTCCTGGTCGGCATCTCCCTCCCTGTCACGGTCGTCGTCCTGGTCCGGATCCTCGGCATCCTCCTGCTCCTCGTCGTGGCGCTCGAAGCCCGTCTGGCCCGAGTGCTGGTCGCTCTTCAGCGACGAATCGTCCGCCTGGCCCTTGTGAAACTCGTCCTTGCTGCGCACATTGTTGGCAATGTCCCGGAAGGCCAGCGGATGGGTGCCCGTATTGAAGAGGCTAACCGTAGTCGACATGGACATGGCATCCCCCAGCGGAAAGGCTGAGGGTATGCGGGTCGAGAAGGAGACCTGCGCCTGCCTAAACGACCCCGGATAGTAGTCGTCGAGCCACTCGATCACCCAGATCAGATAGCTCCCATCCACCGGATGGATGGCGAACAGGAGGTCGGGGCTCTGGTGCCAGTCCCGCAGCAGACACTCGATCTTGTTGTCCAGCGAATCGACCAGCTGGGTGATCGGATGCGCCGGCTCGTTGTTCAGCGAGTTCTGCGACGTTGTGTTCGACATGGAGTTGAGATGGAGACCAGCTCCGGGCACTCCCCCAACACCGCCTCCGCCACCGCCTGCCGTGTGCTGCGAGTAGCGAGAGTACTCCTCGCCGCTGTCGTCCACCGAGACGGACTTGGAGGAGCGCAGGTACTTGCGATGCGCCTGCGCCTGTGTCTGCGTCTGCGAGTGGGAGTGCGAATGCGAATGCGAGTGGGAGTGCGAGTGGGAGCCGTGCGATCCGTGTGCATCGTCCGGCAGATCGTGACCGTTCTCCTCGTCTATCACCTTCTTGGTGAGCTCCTGCAGAATGGCCTCCGCCTGGAGCGTAAAGTGCATCTCCTTGTTGTTCAGCCAGTGCAGGATAAAGACATTCTGACTGGCCGGGTCGCTTGTCTGCATCGACGGCACCAGCGGTATGTCCGTCTCCGCATTGATCGAGGCCGCCAAATGGAAGTGCATGCCGGGCGTGACCCCGGATCCCTGGAATCCATACGAATGAAAATCGTGTACGCTGCACGACGATGGCAGCGATGGTATCGGTCCCAAATAGTTGCTATAACTGGCCGGCGAACTATTCATTCCACCGCCTCCCGGTCCACCGCCCAGGCCGCCGGCCCCTATTCCCGCACCGCCTGCCCCAGCGGAGGCTCCGCTCGCGCCGGCCTTCATGTGGCGTCGAATGTGGAAGCAGGTCTTCATGTGCTTCAGCCGCTGCATAAAGCGATGCTTGTGGCGATGCGTACGGAACTTGGGGTTCTGCGAGGCCAGCGGATCGAACTGGGTCATGTTCACCATACCGTCGTCCGGCAGCACTGTCTCGATCCAGATGCGACAGATGTTGTCCAGACAGGAGGTGACCAGCATGTTGGCCACCGATCCCTTGGGCATGTACTTGCTCGTCTTGCGCCACACAATGTTCGACACGGCCCGCGGATGGGCGATGTAGACGTACGTGAAGTTCAGCTCGCCGCCGGAAACGGACGATCCGGAGCCGGTGACATCGTCGCCAGTGTGTCGTATGCCCGCGGATGCGCCACTGCCGCCTGTCACTGTCCCGGCGCCCGTACTCTTGGCCGGGAAGAGGACCTGCTTGTTCTCGTACCAGATCTTGACGAGGCGATCGTTGCGGCCACAGGTGGCGAACAGCGTTCCATCGGGACTAAATGCCATGTGGTATATGGGTATGGCCGTCTGACAGCTCCAGATGTTCTCCCACGTGGACACATCATCGGCCTGGGCATTGTTCGACGGCTTTGGCTCCTTGCTTTCGCCGATCTCGAACTTGACGCCTGCGGAGAAGAAGATTTTGGTTATAAAATAACGTTTTCAAGGCTGCGAACTTGTTCGGAATAAACAGATGTAAAAAGTATCTATCTATCTATGGTTAAATTATATAAATTCCAGTTGAAGAAGTAAAGTTATTGCAATTCAAAATTAGATCTCCAAATCTGTATAACCCTGGAGCAGCGGTGGGCAGCCCATAGCTCTTTCGGCTCCTAGTGCACCCGAAAACAAAAAGCAAAAGAGAATCGACATGTGCACGTCATCCGAAGTTGACGTGAAAAAGGAACTCGAAACCGAAGATCTCGAACGTAAAGGAATCGAAATGTGCACGTCATCCGAAGTTGACGGTGAAAAGGGAATGTGTGAAACTACACAAACAAATTATATAGAACCAAAAAATCGAACTGAGATCAAGTTGAGAATCTGTGCCCACCGCTGCCCTGGAGTATTTTTTGTCCGCATGACCGTACCTATATTTAATCAAGGAAAGTAAAACAAAATATGTCTTACAAAATGTGTAAAAAACGATAAAGAAAGAAAACCTAAAGATAGCCAAGTATAGAAACTTTGCAACGCTCCAATGTTTGCTCTAACGGAGACCCCATTAATGTAAATATTTATTTAAATCGCATTCCATTCAATTGGCCTGAAGTGAAAACGAAAAAAAGCCGCCTGCCCTCGCATAAACAGAAACTAAGAGACTCTTGCTGAATCAAAATAATCGGATTAAATCGGATTAAATTTGTAATCTAATGACGCCGACCTGCCACAAATGTTTCAGCTAAATTGAGAGTAATGGTGGAAATGTCTATGGTCTGTTCTTTGCGCAAAACATTACATAAAACTGCTTTGCTTTGCTTTGCCACTCATCCGCGGACTCATCTCGGGCAATCGATAGTTGGCTGCCAGCCGGAGGCACTGACTCACTCACCCGTGTGCTCCTCCTCCTGTTGGTGAGTGGGCGATTTGCTTTTCCAAAGCTGGATGTTGGTGCCGCCGGTGAGGAGGCGGGTGCCCTCCAGATTCCATGACAAGGTTACCACGCTCGAGTGGCTCGTAAAGGAGCCCGTCTGCACCCATCTGGGGGAATTTGAAAAGGAAATGTTTATTAAGTTATGAGACACAATGAGGCCACCCCAACTGGTCAAGCGGCCACCCGGCTCTTTAAATATTCACCGAGCTCACTTGCAATCTTTGCTCAAGTTTCAAACCATTATTTACAGGAAATACAATTGACTATGAATCTAGTTTATTTGTTGAATTTAGATTGATTTTTAACATCTTAAAGATTAAGGGATATTTGAACATATTGCGTGAAGTAAAACAACCCCTGGAGGATCTCTAATAACTATTGGACGCAGCTTATTCTTACAATTAGGAATGAGTATTTAAATTATTGAAGATAAATTGAGTCACATCCTAATGATCCAAACGTATTTAATCAAGTTTCTGGAAGGAAATCTCCTAAAGCATACCTTATAACCCTTGAAAGTAATCCAATCCAAGTATTTCTTGGGCAACGCATAAGTTTTAATCTAGTTGCTCATTGAATACAAAAGCTTATAGTAGTACAACCTCTTAAAGATCCCTTGTAACCACCGAAAAATCAGTAAAGTAACCCACCTGTAGTCTAGAAAGTGGGTGTTGTGCTTGCTGGACTCGATCACTGGCGTGGGCTCGAAAATGCATATTTTGTTCTCGTAGGCAGCCGCTATCTTTCCGGTATCGGTGCTGCAGTCGAGGGCGGATATCTTCACGTATCCGTGATTGGCGCCCGGAATGATTTGGACGCGCTCGAAGGTGCTCGCCAGGATGACCACATTGCAGCCGGCGGCATAGGCCTGAAAATATGAATTCAATTAGTATCCGACCGGCGATAAGCAGAGTTCTCACTTAATCCCCTTGAGAAATGAAAAGTTCGCTATGGAGCGGGTGTACATAACGTACTAGGTATATGATAGGTATGTAGCGAGTGTGGTATTGTGTGGTTTTGTTTTCAAGTGAGCAGCACGGGACATATCGATAGCAATACCCGTAGTCCGTAGTCCGTTATCGTGGCCGTTGCCGTAGCCGTAGCCTGTCCGGCGGAGAGGGCTTATCAGGCGGCCTGACAAGGCTCTTGCCACATCATGTTTGGTTACCTGGTTAGCTAGAGTGTGTTTGATTTATTTGTTGAGCTGGCGCTGATATGCTCATTATCGTGCCGACAAATTTGAATACCCTGCACTAATCGGGGCCAAGCAGTTGCCAAAACCAAGTATCGAATCAACTTCCTTAACTCTCTACCATGATGCAGCAGAGCGAAACTGATGCCACTTAAAATATGATCAATTTTAAGCCATGCCAAATGTTTCATGGAAGTCTAACCGATCTAATTCAAACTTTTCATAGATAAAACTAGGCAAAAGGTAGAGAGAATTTGATTTATTTGTTGGTACAAAACAGTAGAATTTTTAATTTTCCTCTACCCCACCAACTGGCCATATGAAATATGTTAAACATTTGACATGCCAAGCTAATAGATGGCATTATCGAACTCAAAGCTCCAATAGAGTCTAGAGTATTCGTAGTTGCGACAGAGATTAGTCACCTCGTCATATAATTTAACTGCTTTATTTGTGATGGGGCTATTTTTTTTTTTCAGGCATTCGCCTGTGATGCATGGCACTTTTTTCGCATTTTTCTTGGCAGTGGAAAATTAGTAAAGTATGTCCCCAACACAAACAAACGACTCCAGTTAAACAATGGAAATATTTTCAGTTTTCTGGATGGGATCGTATTACCCAATAGGAACTGATGGCCGATAGGTGGCGCCAGTCACACGATTCTCGTATGGTTTCGTTTCTCGGGTTTGGGTCTATATGTATACATAAAATTGAATTACAGCAAATATAAATCGAAATGATGGCAAATTATACGAGCTGCGACGGCGGGGGGGACGGGGAACGGGATGTGTCAACATTGCGCGGAATGGTGCTGATTACAGAATAGAATAAATGTACACATGGCAACCGGTGCAGGGTGTACGGGTGGCATTATAATGGCCAAATGTGCACAGTTAATTATGCTTTGGATGGGTTCCGACCGAACGTCTAGTGTTCGGGTAAACATCAGCCAATGTAAATACAGAACCCAGTTGCAGGGGCGTTGTAGGTACGGTACGGTACGGTACACTTCCCACTTGAGACAACAGTGCGCTTGGACCCGAACAAGCAACTAGAAACCATTTGCTAAAAACACCTACGTACCCATTGCCAAAACAGAACTTAATACAGGAAGGTGAATACTGAGTGCATCATCGGTGTATGCAAGCAAAATATGTGCACGAAATACATAATATACAAGCTCATTAATTTCAATAACAGCATATCTTTCAGCAATGCTTCTTTTAGAATCCCATAAAACTCAATTCATTATCAAGCCATTGAGTGTGTGTGTACCATGAGTGTGTACCATGGCCCGAAAAGCTTGAAAAGGTTTACAAATTTGAAGAAAATTATCAAAGAATGTGTCAACAAATGGGTAATATCCCTAATATACAAACAACAGTGTATAAGAAAAAGGGAAAAAGAGTGATATTGCTTAACAGATTCATTGTTCCAGAGAATAAACTAGTTAAACATTTTATTCAACATTTTAATTTGAAAACCCAGGAGGTGGAGATCGTTACGTTTCATATTAAATATATCCATTGAAGATATTACAAAATTCCACCAAATGCACTCTAAAACAGCGGTGGGCAGCCCATAGCTCTTCCGTTCTCCCAATAGAATTTAAAATATGAGTCTCTGCCATAGAAAGCAATTAAAAATGTGGCATTTGAAAAATATTCTCTCATCAAATTTGCCTAGAAAAAGGCCCGCAATGTGTGAATTAGTAAACAAACGATTATTTGAAAACTAGGAAATTAACTGTTTGACAAAAAAGCTGAAAGTGTCGTATTTAAAACCTATGGCTACCATTGGAAAGGGGGGTTTTGTATTACTAAATCTTACACGTAGGTTTAGCTGCTATCTAAAAATGGGATCGAAATAGCCTAAAACAAAACGTGACTTGAACTAATTAGTATACAAACTAATTTGACAACAACTCTGTAGAATTGTGTCATGAAAACAAGCTTTAAGAAATGGTTTCATTTAACGATTAATCCTAAGTTGTTATCCTAACCCTTACAAAGAGGAAAAGGCTGGAGGTATTTATCTTTTTGTCATCTAAATCGGATTGACATCGTATAAAAGTAAGTGAAACGTTCGCGGGGAGTGGGTATTCATATTTTTGGCATCAAAATCGGATTGTAGCAATCCTAAAAGTGAGCGAACAGCGCATTATAAATGCGTGCTCACGACCATTTTAATATATATGGTTTTTATGGCCGTAGTTATCCTAAATTCTACCAAATTGCGACCTTAAAAAAAGGTTTTACCTTAGAAAATCGGGATTGCATCAAAATATGGCGTGGGGACTCTATGTACCCTCTCTAAATCGAATGCAACAGCCTTAATTGGACAATTTGCAATTGTATCTCAAAAACTAGCTTCGGGAAATCTATTAATTTCAAGATAAATTCTAGGAAATGGATATATAGGGATTTATTTTAACCCTGGCAGAGCGGAAAGATGTTATTTATATTGTATCTCAAAAATCAGCTTCAGGAAATGTGTTCATATCAAGATAAATTCTAAGAAATGCTAAATTTTTGGATATATAGGTTTATATTTGAGATATATTGTAACCCTCAGAGAGCGGAAAGAGGGTATCCAAACTTTTGCCATCGATATCGGATCGTATCAATCGTTGAAGTGAGCGAACAGCGCATTATAAATGCGTGCTCACGACCATCTCAATATATATATTGTTTTTATGGCCGTTTATAATTCCAATTTCAATTTCAATTGACGTTACCTCCCCGCTCCCACTCTCAACCATCGCTCTCCCTCGCGCTCCCCCTGGGCCGCTCGCCCTCTCCCACTTCCACGGCGACTCTCTTTTTGCGGGGCAAAAGCGCGTGCGAGTAACGGGAGCGAAAGGGAGGGAGCAAGCTGCGAAATTAGGGCATCAAAGGCCACCTGACCGGACCGGACCGGACCGGACCAATCGAATAATCGAAGCAAAGGGTATGCTCGCACATGCCTCAGCTTGACCTTAGCCAGGCATTTGCATGCAAATCGCTTCACATTTTCTCTCCTGCCCCTCCTCCTCCCCTATATATATACATATATATTTTTTTTGTTTTATTAATGAAATGAAAAATTATTCAAGCAATTTGAGGCTCTCACACTCAAATGTGTTGTTGTTGCTATCGAATTTACACACGAAAAATTCTCTATCACATCATTTGCCCCCAGGGGGATGGGGAGGAAGGAACAAAGAAGAACTCATTTAATTGACATTGCACAAATATGTAAATAAACTACGCATGGTTCTTCTCGGGCAGGCCAATTGGAAAATTGGAAAATTGGAAAATGGGAAAAGGGGAAAAGGGGATTGGTTGTGCTGATTGGAATTTTTACTCACCGTAAAGGGTATTCCTTCCACGGAACCGATGGCAAAGCACCGGTCGCCAGCATTGCAGGCACCGCTCAAGATTTGATGACAATTCATGGTTTTTTTTTTTTTTGGATGCGAATGCGAATGCGAACGGGAATGGGTATATGGGGCTGTCGGTCCTGCGCCTGTGATTGTTGTTGTTTTAACACATTACATTACACACGCGGGGGGCACACACATTACATTACACACGCATTCGATGATTGAAGGAGGCGCTGTCGTTTTCGTTTTCGTTTTCGTTTTCTTGGTTCTTTGGTTTCGGTTACGATTGCTAGCACTTTTCCCTCGGGCTTGTAACAAACAACAACAATGTGACATTACATAAAAAAGACACAACAACAACAGCAACAGCCACAGTCACAGCAAGAGCAAGAGTAACAACAACAACAGCAGCAGCAGCGAAAAAAAAAACGGAAAGAATAGATGGAAACGTTGTAGTGCTCTCGGTGTGTTCTTTGGTTTCTTTTCTCTTTATGTGTTTTTTTTTTTAGCACTGCGTTGACGGTTGCGGGTCCTGCTGGAAAAGCAGGCGCGCTGCTCGGCACGCCACGGACTTAAGAATGCGTCGCCCAGGCGACGTTTTCGTCAACTTTTATACGTTTTCCACGACTTTATTGTTTTAACGTGAAAAAAATGGCCACAACTGTTGGAAAACGTTTTAATGACTGTGCCATCGATAGGCAATCAGTTGTTCCATCGATACAGCGCATTGCCCAGCACTTATCGGCCATTCGATAGCATTCGATAATCCATTACTTGTTAATATCAATTGATTTATTTTGCAATAAAAAGTATCAACGATACTATAAAAAGTTGTTCAAGCTATAATTGCATATAGGTTTTAATTTATAGCTCTTTTGCAAACAAGAATGCCTCTGACAGCCTTGGCTGAATAAGTCGGAAAAAAACATAAAAAGTTGAACTTGACAATGGGTAGTAAATCACTATTTGACTTAACAAATACAATTATTATTTATTAATTAATTACTCTTATGAAAACAAGATTCCACTTGACATCTTTTCCTAACAAAGCATAATTAATGTGAGACATGAAGGAATAAAAAATCATATGCAGGAACAACTTTGACTTTTAAAATCTTTTCGCTTGGCTTTGAATTGATTTCCTTTATATAAGTTTCAAATCTGTTAAAGTCATTGCATATACTATAAAACTGCTTAGAGTTATTAAACGACATTATTGATATTTAATTATGTTGTGAAACTGTTCTACGAACAAACTTCCCAACTTTCCTTCGCTAGTCATCTCCCGCGTATCGATATACGGCTGCCATCGCTGGCGGTGCGGCTATTTCTGTGCCATCTCTAGCTTGCACGGTGGTACTGTGTCCAAAAAGCCGAAAAAGACGAAGAAGTTTTCGTTAATCAAATAGTTAGCGAAATGGCTGCGGGTCCAATTGCAGAACGCAACCAAGATGCCACCATCTACGCCGGCGGCCTCGACGACAAGGTCTCCGAAACGCTGCTCTGGGAGCTCTTCGTCCAGGCCGGACCCGTCGGTACGTACTCCATCTAGTATTTTCATCTTGTTTTATTAATATTTACCACGGCTTTGCAGTCAATGTGCACATGCCCAAGGACCGCGTGACACAGATGCACCAGGGCTATGGCTTTGTGGAGTTCCTCAGCGAGGAGGACGCC
The DNA here is from genome assembly GCA_021223825.1 of Drosophila ironensis. NCBI lineage: Eukaryota > Metazoa > Arthropoda > Insecta > Diptera > Drosophilidae > Drosophila > Drosophila ironensis. The sequence continues at coordinate 382,425 of JAJJHQ010010534.1, forward strand.
GACTATGCCATCAAAATCATGAATATGATCAAGTTGTATGGAAAGCCGATACGCGTGAACAAGGCGTCGGCGCATCAGAAGAACCTCGATGTGGGCGCCAACATATTCATTGGCAACCTGGACGTGGAGGTCGACGAGAAGCTACTGTACGACACCTTCTCGGCCTTCGGGGTGATCCTGCAGACGCCAAAGATAATGCGCGACCCGGAGACGGGAAAATCAAAGAGTTTCGCCTTCATCAACTTTGCCAGCTTCGAGGCGAGCGATGCGGCCATGGACGCCATGAACGGGCAGTATCTGTGCAATCGCCCCATCTCGGTGTCGTATGCCTTCAAGAAGGATCACAAGGGCGAGCGTCACGGTTCGGCGGCGGAACGTCTTTTGGCCGCCCAGAATCCATCCGCGCACGCCGATCGCCCGCATCAGCTCTTCGCCGATGCACCCGTTCAGATGATGACCGGCCAGATGATGCCGCCGCCTATGATGGCCCCGCCGCCGCCGGTGGTCCCTGTGGCGAACAGCAATATGGGCATGATTGCGCCGCCGCCGCCAGTGCCACAACCGGCTCCGTTTCCGGCCACAATCCCGCCACCGCCGCTGCCACCGATGTCGGCCGGTCAGCCGCCGCTGCCACCCACTATGGGCATACCACCGCCGCCGCGCATGATGCAGGCGAACGCTTGGGCACCAGGCGGGATGCCAGCGCCGCCGCCGAGACCGCCGCCCAACAACTGGCGGCCACCGCCCGTGCCCTTCACGCCGGGCCCTTTTGCACGGCCGTACCAACCCGACGGCTATCAGTACTAGCCAACTAACTAGGTCTAGCGCATAGTTTACACTTAGCACTTGTAATTGTAATAGCTTTTATAAATGCCTAAGCTAAGAGACCAGAAAGAATTGTTCACGTTCATGGCCAAATACTCAGGAAATCCATGGCGGCAAGATCTTTTGGTAAACAGATAAACCAAGCTAATCCTTGACACGAAGTGGAGCGGCTGCAACTTTTGAGTTTCCTCTTATTTGTATAATAAATCCAAAACCATGTTCTCTTCTATTATAATTTCGAGCCAAATGCCTTTGGTTCAACGCTACTACATTTGAAATTTCACAATAAAACCAAAATGTTCAATGGGGTCCTGAGGTGTTCCCATCTTAATTTTGTATACATTTTATTTTTGTCGAATTTACCCTTTTCAAGCGCTTCTACAAAAGTAGTAGTCGAGTAACTTAGTTTTTACCCTGAAAATTCTGTATGCATTTGTATAGATCAATAATGGGCAGCCCTTGGCTCCCAGTGCTCCCGAAAACAAAGCCGATATGCCGGCTCCCAAATAGAAAATCCGTTCCCTTCACTGCTATAGATCATTAAACTCATAATAAATTTATTTTCTTAAACATTTGTAAACAAAATGGGTTTGGTTATGGAAATATCACAATAATTGAGTATAACGTTGTTGGAAATATCACAACCTAACCAAGACAATCAGCGGAATATGTGTTTTCAAAACTCTTTTTCTAAAAATGATCACTTGTTTTTCAAAAAGGCTATCAATTTAATATAAATTTGGTAAGATTGGAGCTGGAATATTTGGAAAACAAATGCTAATCTAAAGTTTTTTTTTGCTTCCACCAATATAAATAAGATCCTGACTCATCTTATAGCATAAAAACAAATTAGATACGGGTATTATTCACATGACAAATCAGAGCCAAGATTCTGTTGTATAATTTGGATCGGAAATTTATTTAATTTTTATTGATTTAGGAGTGATTAAATAAATGTCAATTAAGGAACCCATGCTTCCTGGAGTACGCTCCTTGTTTTGACATGAAAAACAACTTTTTCGAAAAATAAGTATAGTTTGTATATAGTAAAATGTGTTATCCAAGGATAATAGACTGCAACACATTGTATAAAACCACACAACAATTTAAAAAACCGGAAAGTTTTTTAAAATTGAATATTTTTACAATTTCCATGCAAATAATAGTGGAAACTTTAAATAAAAAAAGTGTTGAAACATTCGTATTAGCGTTTATTTAATTTGAAAAACCTCTTTTAAAAGGGTCTTGGTAAGTTTTCCACTCTGTGAGTATAAGAAAATATTCCGGAATATCGAAAAAAGTAGGATCTCAAGGGTTCAAATAGAGAAATCATCACAAAATAAACAGAGATATTTAATATTATAATTTGTAGTTGCCTCGACCCAAAAATCGCATAATATTCACTTGATAAATAACTCCCAAGGGGACTGCAAAACCTCAGAGACACTTATTTCCGTCCCGCTCATTTTCGAAACACTGTTTTCGTTTGGTTCTTGTAATTTGTTTTGCATAAATTTATTAATATGGGAAACATTCAAGTACAATATTTACAATAGTTGTGGCTACTATTTTAGGTTTGTATCTTCTCGAATTCTTGCCTAAAAGAATTTGGTTTCGTCCCACGATCGTTTTGGTAAAATAAACTCATTTCGGCTTAGCTTTAATTGTAATTGGTTACCTTTTTATTTTGTTTTAACGTTATACCGTATATTTATCGAATTTAGTTTATTTTATTTTATTTGTTATTTATTTATTTTTTTTTTTGGTTAAGCAAAACAACAGCAAAAAACCATAGTGAAGCATAGTTATAGCTACTAACAACGATAGACAAGTAATCGTTACGCATTAATTTAATCGCATTTATTGAAATTTTCTTTTGGTTTTCTCGTTCTTTTTGTTTATCTTAAAAAAAACATTAATATATATAAAAAATAATAATTAAACATAAAAACGTTCTGAACTGGTTTGGTTTTTTTGGATGCGTGTGTGTGTGTGTTGTTCTTGTGTTGTGTGTAAGTGTGTGTTGTGTGTTGTGGGCGTGTGGTGTGTTGTCTTGTGTGTATTTGTTGTTGTTGTTGTTGTTGTTGTTGCTCTTGATCTTCGGAACATGCCTTGTCCCCCGCAGAACTGGTGGCCTTCAGCTCCTCCGCCTGCAGAACATCCTCCTCCAGCACCTGCAGAACCTTCTGTAACTCCAGAGCCTCCAGTTTACTGGGACGCCGCCACTGGGGCTGCTCCTCCTCCAGACTCGGTCGCATGGTTGTTGGCATTGTTGGACTTGCGCTGTACGGCTCCAGATCCTCCAGAGGCCGGCGCTCCGCTGTTCGCCTTGTTCTTGGAGCGCGCCGATCCATTGGCTACGCGGACGTTCTCCGAACTATCTGTGAGATCCTCACTATCACTGGACCGAATGTCACCGGACATCTGTAAGGTGAAAGCAAGTAAAAATCAGTAGGCGGTACTTGGAATCCACATAAATACAAAGTCTTAAATAGTTAGAATCCCTAGCAAAAACAATCACTCTGCAGGAGTTGGAAAAAAATTATGATCAGAAATTTGGAACGGTTTGAAATACCAAGTCTTAAATAGATATGATCCCTAGAAAAAAAGATCACTCTGCAGGAGATGGAAAAACAATAATAATCGGAGTTTGGAACGTTCTTAAATAGCTAGGATCCCTAGAAAAAGCTCAAAGAATATTATTAGGCGGAACTTGAAATTCCATGAATATATAGACTGGAAATTCGGCAAACAAATGTTGAATCCAGAAAAGATTGAGTTCAAATAATTAAATTTGGAATTTGGAACATTTTTTAACAATTAAATTTAAAAAAAAGAAGAAAGTAAATTGGATATTAATAGGCGGTACTTGGATATTAACATGGTAATGTCTAAAGTTTCTTATGACTAAGGAAATATTAATTGAGTTTGAAATTGATTGAAGCAAATGTAGTGCGGCAAGAGTTAGGAATCTTAAAATAAACTCAAAGAACTGCAAACCATAATCAACAAATGCAACATTGTTAAGAAAATCCTAACAATTAGAGATAACTCATTGGAAGTGATTGGTACTTTTTGCAAGTGACCATGAATCATGTGTATGAATCATTTTGTAGAACCCCACGATTCGCGTTTTATTAATGGGAACTCCAATGACAAATAGGCGAGTTAAAGTTAATGCCTCTCAAAGACAATTACGATTTTCCAGTTGATCAACAAAATAAATTACGAGTCACCAAAACAGGCGGAAATAATTGAGTTAATCCAGCCGCAATGCATTGCCAATCTCTTTTAATGAGCTAAACGAATGTGGTACTCTCATCGCGGAGTGTCGTCCGAGTGCGCGAAACTTACCAGACCCTTCTGCAGAGAGTCAACAACGATCTTGAGAATCATGTATGTCCAGATGACGTGCAGGACGAGCAGCATCAAAAGCAATGAGTTGAAGATGTAATAGGCTGGGAACATGGGCAGAATGCGCGGTGCTTCCACAGACGAGCTGTTTGGGTTACATTGGATGGTTGTCGTTGTAGTTGGTTATTGGGTCCAGGAATCAAGCGGGGATCGGGAGACTCCGCATTCATTGAGACACCACTCACCTGTATATGATGCGAGGATAGAAGCCCAGACGGGTGACAATCCACACCACCGTGAAGATGGCGAAAATGGCATCGCAGAGCTTCTGATAGTTGGCATATTTGGTCAACTTGGCCGCCTCGAGGAAGATGTCGGCGCAGTCGTGAACGACCAGGACCAGGGAGCCAACACGGTGCAGGTTGCACACCCAGCTGAGCGACATCAGGAGCAGCGTGACCATGTGATGGATGAACATTTGCCAAAAGTCCTTGCGCTTCACATCGAAGAACTGAGTGCCAGTGAGCGACCAATAGAAGGACATCGATATCATGTAGTACCACCAGATGTCGTTGCTAATCGACTGCGATGCCGAGAGAGGTAGAATATCATTAAATTGCTTTCAGGTTTTCTTTGGAAAAGTGATGATGCCATTACCTGATGCGGATAGCCGTACCAGCAGCTCTTCACATCCCAGAACCAAGGCTTGTCCCACAGCACAATCACGCCGAAGATGAAGCTGTACAAATAGTAGATGCAGCGCCAGGTGTTCTCGCAGAACTTAACCAGCGTCGACGGCTTGTCCTGGGCCCTCCGGAGGCGCCACCAGCGCTCGATTTGGCGTTCGGACATGTCCGTTTGCTTGGACAACGGGGCCAGCTTTAAGGGGGAAAAACCAGATTATATATGTGGTTCTCGAGGGGATGTGAAAAAGCAATCATGCACTCACCCATTTGTTGTCCAGGCGCGTAGATTTGGCATAAGCTGTCTCCAGGATAGGAACATTGGCCGCTTTCTTAGGTCTAGAACTACGTATACCCAGCGATTTGCCGATTGGCGATATCCAAAAGCTGAAAAACCAAAAAAAAAAAAGCATTAGGCATTAGGGAAATAAAGTTTTCATAATAGAGAATGGAATGAGAGGTTGAGCATCTGGTTTATGGAACACATTCCACACATTATTTCCCTACAAAAATGTTGCAATACCTGTGGGTATGCAAAACCTTGTTGGTTGAAATCTGACGAGGAGACGGCGGGCATCATGATTGAGAAACTTGAGTCCGTTTCTGCGAAACTTGGCATCAGAAACTGTGGTTTTAATTGCACGCACCCCATTGCGGAAACGTTTATGGCTTTTTGTTTGTTTGTTTATCATATTGTTTTCATTTTGCATTGAAATTCTGGCCGAAATCCAAGTAACTATGGGACGGCCAGTCGCCGGGCGGTACGTGGAAAGCATGGCAACCACGGCGGGTTAGTCCGTGGTCCGTGGCCCGTGGCAGGTGTGGACGCCTTTAAAAAGGCGGGGTTCCCAAATCGGAGGAGGTGGCGGTGGAGCAGCGACTCCCCGACATGCATAAATAATTGGGGGACCCAATCGAAAGGGGGCTGCCTGCTGCCGCCTGCTATGAGGAAGACAATTTGCTAATGAAATCGACATCGCCAGCATTGGCTTTCGTATCGTATGCCAAACGATAGGCCCTAGGGCTTGAGGAGTTGTTGCATATAAATTATGACAATTAATTTGAATTTATTTACGTATGAGCACCGAATCTGAGCTCGGTTCAAGTTCAAGTCTAATGGAAGGGACTCTCAATCGCATTGAATTGCCGCCCGCCCGCATTTTTGGTGACGGATATTGATTTTGATTTAATTGATTCCATGAATTTTGAATGCCCGCCCGCCCGGCTATATCGGAAATAAACTTGTAATTGACTTTGGGGGCGTGCCAGGGGCAAATTCAATTATCGAAAGGGAGTTTGCTTTGGCTCCTCCAGTTGCGGGTACATCGTGTGCGTCATCCAGCAGTTGAATATAAAGGTTATAAAACATAATTATATCGTTAGGCAGCCAATGTGACCCCCCCCTCAAAAAAAGGCGGGCTTTTTGCGTTTTGTTTACCCCGAATGTTGCATCTCTAGAATGTATCGAGTGTCCAGAAAAGTTTACATTTTACACTGCTTTTAGTGTCAAAGGGTTTTCGCCGCCTTTAAACTGACAAGGCTCGACAATTTCAAGCATTTTTCTTTTGGAGGCACATTTTATTGCATGATATGGACGACTCTCCCATCCGACACTCACGTGGGGGCGATTCTCTGGACACGAAATTGGATCATCGCCAGCGGAAGGAGCGGAAGGAGCTGGAGGAGAAGTCGCCCCCGCCCCCGCCACAGCCATCGCCAGCGATGGGAACGATGATCTACCACGAACGGCAGACGCGTCAACTGTGCGGCCTGCACTCGCTCAACAATCTCTTCCAGATCCCCGACTGTTTCACCAAGGCCGAGCTGGATGGCTACTGCTACGCTATGACACCGCGTCTCTGGTTGAATCCCCATCGCTCCTGGATCGGCTGGGGCAACTACGATGTCAACGTGATCATGTACGCCCTGGGTCAGCGCAACTGCGAGGCCATTTGGTTCGACCGCCGCCGGGATCCGAGCTGCCTGGATCTTTCCAACATATTTGGCTTCATACTGAACATGCCCTCTCAAATGTCCCTGGGCTACTATATACCCCTGCCCGTGCAGATGCGCCATTGGCTGGCCCTGCGTTGCATCAATGGAACGTACTACAATTTGGACTCGAAGCTGGCGGAGCCGCAGTGCCTGGGCTCGGCGGAGCAGTTCCTTGATTTTCTCAAGGGCCGCCTGCTGCCGGACAACAGTAACGAGCTATTCATTGTCATGGAGGCCACCCAGAGCGTTCAGGGGGACGACGAACTAGCCACCAACTCTTCTGAGATACTCAAGCAGCGCTGGTTGCTACCCAAATTCCGGAAGTAAACGATATATACATAGATGCAGCCAAGGCCCAAATAAATTCCGAAATAATACCCACAAGCTAACTCCCAGGCGCTTTTCCAAGAGTATCTTTAAATAAATCCAGTGGAAAGTTTAGAGAATATAATAGAAGAGTCTTTAATTTGAATCTGATTTTGCGTGCCGAGTGCGCTTTTGAGCGGCACTTTTGGGGATGATATTTTAAGCACCCCAAAATATCTGGCGTGCGAATAATGATGGGGCTTGCCCGATCAACTCCGGCGAGTTGGCGATAAACCGAGCGAGCCCGTGGGTCATATTATTATTAATGCATTGCAGTGGATTTATTTAATTTCGTTGTGAGTGCAATGACTGAAATTCTTCAATTATCCGCCTGCCCGGGGGACTTATCAGCAATAACAGCCAAAAAACCAAAAAAATATTCAAGCACACAATACTGCCATTACATGCTGGGCAATCCGAGCATATAGTCAAGTATATAATGCCCCACCAGCCAAGGCAAGGTACACTCAAGTGTCGCCTGTTGTTTGGTGAATTATATGCGCTTGTTCACGATAATACAACACGCTAGCCGGCGATTGTGCGATTAGCGCCAGTAAGGTCCCACCATACTATATCCCATGGGTGTACATACGAGTACATATATGTATCTCGGGTGGGTCCAAGTGAGTCACGGATCCGATGGCCGTAGGAATTTGGCATAAGCGTCATTAGTCAGCAAACTGACGGATCGCCAAAGGAGTCCCTGCTCTTGGCTCTTGGCTCTTGGCCAACCCGACCAACCCCTTCTAATCTTAATTACCAGCTCTTCTTGGCAATTGCCTTTATGGCTCACACAACAGGCGAGCTCTAAACGTTGAATAATAGATGCGGATCGCTTTTCCCGCACTTATCGCCACTTTTTGCGGGTAGTACGTAACTGCGGCGATATTTGTTGGTCAAAATGATGGGGCTTACGTGGGTCTTGTCGATACTGCAAGAGGGTATACTTTACAAGGAAAAATCTAAGAAAATAGATAATAAATTCAATGTATGCTTGGAAGTCTGGAGATCTCGGAATACCGGCAATAGATACAAGGTGTAATAACTCTTTTACGTTCAAAAAGATACCAAAAGATCCCTTTTAAACTGATTTAAGGTTAATTACAATATTACAATTCTATAAGATCAAACTAATGATAGTAGTAATCATTTGATACAATATTAATAACCGCTCCCAATACATTTTTTCGGTTTTTAAAACATTTTTTAGGCATTTGTCATACATATTGTTGCAGTCCTATCTCGCAAATTGATAGGGCTTGCATACTCTTATCGATATTGCTTGGTAAATCATGTAAAGGAAATTCGCTTTGAGGTGAGTACAATCAAATAAAGCTCATTTTGAGCCCTACAATTTAAGGTATTCTTCAGTTCCTTATAATATTGTAAATGTTATATCAAGTAAAGAACTTTTAAAGCATTGTTGCAAGTTCTCAAGCTATTTTCATAAATATCTCGTTTACCTACAAGCCTTATATCGCTTTAAAACACTATTTATAGTTGAAGATAAGCTCTCTTTAGATTCCCACAAACATAACTAGCTCCTTGATTTGTCCCAAGCGTATAGTTTGTTTCAACCCCATTTGGCGAAGTGCTTTCCAAGAGTTTCTTTGCGAGTATCGATTGCGTTTCCAAAGAAAGGGGGACACGTCGGGCTGAAGTGCTAATTGGACGTTTAACGCATTGCACCGGAATCGGTGTGTGGCCCCCCGGCGGCTGCTTCTTTGGACGCACTGCCCACCTGACCAGGTGTTCCTCTCGGCCGCTCACTCAGCTGGTGCGTGAAGCACGTGCGTTTTTCTTTTTTTATTCTTATACTTCCATTGGGCAATCGGCACGATAAGCAATTGGAGTGACCGCGTTTTTTTTTTATAGGTTTAGGTTTTTTATACCTACGAGAGTGGGGAGCAAGGGCATATTAGATTCATGCGAAAGTTTGTTACAGGTACCACTAGATCGTTTGTCCGTATGAATACCTAGGTACATAGGAAAAAGGGAGTGTTACAAGTTCGATCAAGGATCCACAATTTTAAAGCTATTGTCAGCGGATTAAAACATTATAACCTTTTAGATAATATTTAGAGAAAAACCAAAGACACATTTAGATTAAAGTATCACAATTCCAGTTATAGGTTCTATGGCCATTTGGAAGCTACAATCACCGAATTTGGATACGATATTTATAGGCTTTATAACTAAACATGCTTCAGACATGAGGAAGAACATATACCACTGGATTACCCATCATTGATTTGAGAATCTTCTAGAATTTGGATAAGATATATGCCCCAGACATAAGGAATAACATAAATTACTGGACGACCCATCTATGCTCACTAAGAATTTGGATAAGATATTTGTAGGCTTCATAACTAACCATGTCCCAGACGTGAGGAACAACATAGCGTGATATGTTATATCATAGTGTGATAGGTTGACCCATCTGTGATCTGAGAATCCCCCAGCGTTGCGATAAGATATTTGAAGGCTTTATAACTAACCATGTCCCAGACGTGGGGAACAACATATCACACTGGATGACCCATCTATGCTCTGAAAAATCACTGAGAACCGCGTAGTCGAGACATTGGACTGCAGGCATTCCTACCTATTTTTGGGATGAAGAGAGTGCGAAACGGGTTTCGTTTCGGTAGCGGCTAGAAGAAGGAAATTGCGAAGCCGCGTCTCCAGACGCCGGTTCCCCGAATCTCTCGGTGCCATGGAGCGGAGCAGGGGGGGCTTGATCCGACCGCCCTACCGCCCGCACAGCCCACCTTCTCTCGCACAATTGCCCGCTTGCCGGCGACAAAGATTGTGAATATGTGGCTTGTTGTTGCTGGGGCTTGTGCATGTGAGCCATTAAAATAATTAACCTGAAATTTTATCGCACTAGAGCGCTGAGCGGTGTGCGCTGAGCTCGAGGGCCGGCCGCCTCTTAGTGATTACGTATCGCAAAAGCTTCAACATAAATAAGCACAAAGCAGCTACAGCGGGGGCCAAAGAAATAGCACTCATTATCGAAACCCGGTATCTATGTCTGATCCCTAATCTGGGCGATAACCTGGCCAACTTAGTGCTTGCCATGGCCAAGGAAAGTTTTTGGGCAAACCTTGCTCCGCTCCACTTGTTCGCATCGAACGATCAAGGCCCATTTCCGCTTTGAAGACCCATAAAATATTCAAATAATCAAGCCAGATAAAACTATATCTTATCGAAATTTGAAATTTGAACAAAATGATAAATTCGTTACGGTTAATTGTTAATTGTGTTGATTTTAACGTACGTCAAATGCTTTGGGCAATCGTGGCAAAGTTCAAGACAAAGCTATAAACTCAACTGCGTCTGTCTTCGCCCTCGTTCATCTGCATAAAAATTCCAAAGTGCCTGCGATGTGTGCTAAACTACGGAATGTATCTTTGTATAGTATCTGGATGTCTGCGATGTCTGCGATGGCTACGATGGCCAGAGTGGCCATAAGGGAAGCGCCGTTGGGGCCATAAAGTGCGCACATATTTGGAAAAACTTGCCAAAGGCCGTGACTCATTTTTCCGGAGTGATTTTGGCCCAACCCCGCACACCCTCGATGGGCATAGTCATTGGCGGGCTTGTCGTAAAACAATTCGAGGCACTGGGGCGGCATTATCAGGTTTTATACGTAAATCTTTGCACAAATCTTATCAGGCTGCAGTGTTGGTGGTGGCGTGTTGATGGTAGGGCTGCCCAGCCCAGCCCAGCCCAGCCAAAGGTGTAAACTACACCCTAAAATGGAGGCAAGCAAAGAGGCGATTCTCGAATCAAATCGAATCGAATCGAATCGAATCGCCTCTGACTTTTGCCATTAAATGAATGTTAATAGGAGAGACGCGTCCGAAATTCCAAATCGGCCTTGAAGGCCAATTCTCGTTCAAGAAGCATAGAAGCAAAACCTAAGCGGTCTGCCATGAAACAGATTTGGTTTTGTCTCAAACACGGCGGCCACTACATACCTACATATATTCACATATTCACATATTCAGATATTCACATGCAAAAACAAAAAAGCCGTCATAGAGCCACAGATCGAAAATGACAACAAATGCCAGCCCACGAGCTACAGTGGAGCTTCTGCAAAATGACAACGATTACTTGGCAGTAGCAAACGTTAGAGGTTTTGTTAGAGATATTTTAGTTAATAAAACCCAGTGATTAACCAAAGTGTTGCCATAGCTACTCGGTATAAGTGTTATACATTTTCATTTTAGGTTCTTAAAGCATTAAATTTAAAAGGGGAAATTTATCAAATTAAAATGAAATAGTAATTGCGAAATTATGGTGGAATTCTTCTTTATACTATATACCCCTTAAATAGTATACATTTCACATTAAATGATAATTTCATAGATTTGTTGATTGTGTTTTCCTCACTAATATATTTAGGAGTTACAGAATAATTGCTGTAACAACGGGAGTTTTAAGAACCAGTGTTTCAAGATCGCTTTTGCATTGTCACAATACATCGGGGACTTTTTGAATTTAGAAATCCCACCTATTCAAATTCTAATTCAATAAAGGCAGCTTTAGCAGCGAAGGGCACAGATTTTCAACTTGGGAGTCGGCATGTATTTCCTTGTCCGCACAGGGAGAGGAAAGAGCCAAAGGCTGCCCATGGCTGGTTTACAGCACGGAAGTTGACCTGTGTTATGGAATCACTTTGTTAGTTGTGTTTTATTTCCTGCAACAACTTGAGGACGATTATTATGAATTATTTGGAAAGGGAAATATTTGAGTTACTTTCCAAACTATTGAAGTTGACCTGTGGTTTGCGATCGCGTTTGCATTGTCACCCTTCATCTGAGGCACTCGACAAGCCTGGTTCGCCGAACTCGACAGATGTGTGTTTGTGTCAAATTAAGAGCACAAAAACATTGCACAAATTTGTGAATTACCTGGCTTTTTGCATGCAAATACAACGGCACGCAAGCACAGCCGCGTGCACAATTTTTGTCCCCTAGTTTTATGTTTTTGTTCCTGTTTTTTTCCCAGCTTTATGTGCTGGGCCAACGAACATGTATGTAAGCAAATTTGCGGGTTAATTGGCCTGAAAAGCGTCGAAAATGCTCTTGACCCACAGTGTAACAACATGAGAAAATACTACATTTTCAATTTAGAAGGAAAGTTTTACAATTTTAACATGACAAGTCGCAAGTTTGACCTCTCTAAAATTGAATGGGTTAATAACAATATGAAAGGAACAGCAATTCTCTTTCGATAATACTTGACCCTGTTAGTTGGGTAACAAATTCAGGTAACAGACCAAGGCAAGTTGACCAGACGCCGATCCAAAGTTTTTCTTATCTATGGTATACAATTGACAGGTCAATAAACATTTGATTTCGAAAGGAAAACCAGCAAATTTAACGCTTGTGCTGGTCAATCAATACAATGCAATATTTATGAGCTGCTCGTAGCCAGAATTTAAAATCAACCCGAAAAATTTGGAAGGAAAAGCTGCTGCTAGCGCTCGGATATATAATAGATCCGAAATTACTCATTCTAGGTAGCGCACGCTTTTCACAGTATATATATCACAGTATATTTTTTGTCGTAAAGAATAAGTGCAGTATCTTTAAGAACATTACACTACTGTACATAACTGTCATGCTACAAATGAGTACATTCGCAGAAGTCTAATTTCCAATAACATTGTCTCGATTTCGGCCCACTGTACACTGTTCCCATTTACGATCTCGGGCATAGAGATATGCACATATTTACCAACAAACACGCTATGCTAGCTGGCCCGGTGTTGAAACTTTATAGTAAACAAATACATGCATTTTTTCTCTTTTAACTAAACAATTAGTACGAATGGGCAAAGTGTTTGTATGTTTGGTGGGAGTTCGTTTTTTGTACCTGCTGTCAGGGGGAAATACAAAAGGTATATTCGTTTCGTGGGAATGGGCAACGTATGATCAGTATCGAAATCCGAGTTACAGCGCTGTCCGTAGGACCATATGTCCGTTTGTCCCTTTGTCCGCCTTGGAGACTAAACGAGGCAAAGGATCAGATTAATCAGATTTATCGCAGGAATTAATCATAATCTCCACAAGACCTAAAAAGTAAAGATGCCGAAAGTTTATAAATTCCTTAACAGCTATCTTCATAGAGCAATGTTCGTTTTTCTGTATAAAGTCTTAGATCTCAGAGACTATAAAAGATAGGAAAAACGTGTTTCAGATTAGGATTTGTGTGATAACAGTTCTAATCAAGTTTTTGCTAAAAAAAACTACTCGGTCCCGCAAGTTGGAAATGTTCGTAATTACTCGAATTTCAAAGATAAAATCATTGGAATTGAATAGGATATTAAGTTGTTCGTTATTTACTTAATATGCTTGTATTGTGTGATTTCAGATAACTATATCTGAAGCGTAAATGGGAATAATATAAAATTTTTTTGTTCTAGTTTATAGGTGTTACATTCTTATTGGCCACAGCACGGAAGTCTGTACAATATGCCAATAAGATTCATGTAATTTTCCCTGTTCCTGTTTGGAGAATAGTTTCTAACTTCTAAATCTTGTGAATATAGAATTTTAGGAGTTATTTGCCTACAAGTTATGATCAAGTTTGTCTTCCTAATCGGAATTATCCCATGAAAAGCATATCGTATTCCCTAGAACAGGGTACCCCCGGTCGAGGTTCTACTTGTTTTCGATTCCCATTTCCCATGGGCGGTTTTTGTGGGAATTTCGTGGTGTGTGTGTGTGTGTGTGTGTTTTCCGCGGGGCATGCAATCGGAAACTGCAGCCGGCGCTGGTCGCCTTTTCCTTCTGCCCTTGTTGTTGTTAGGGAAAACATAGAGTGGCAGTCGAAAGGAAAAGCGGGAAACGGGGGAAAAAGCGAAACACGCTCAAAGACAAGCCAAACAAACAGACGCACGCACGCAGTACGGTAAAATGTTGGGCGTTTCCACGTGAGGTTATGTTTGGGCACCCGAAAGGGCGAAGCGGGGAGGGGGGGCGAAAAAGAAGGGTGGTATGTATTTGTGTGGCCATGTGCATATGAATACCGTTGCCTGCCTCGCCAGGCTTACTGTACACAGTGAGTGCGGGTGCATTATGAATGGGAATGCAAGGGAGGCCGTAAGAGAGAGAGAAAGGGAGAGGGAGAGTGGTGACACACGCCCGGTCATGCGAATAGTGACACTTACCGCTCCAGGGTATAGCGAATGAGCATTACAACCGCCGCCAGGGGTATGGGCCATATAAGGTCCTTGTAGTTGGCATGCACAACATCTGGACGCGAGCCGGGCGCTATGTCCGCCCAAGTGGTGTTCGGCGGCAGCCAAATTTGAGTGCTCCAAAAGGCGCCGTTAAGTTTATTAAATATCTCCATAATGCCTTTGCTTGTGCCTAAACGTATGTAGATTTATGTACGTGGGTGTCTCCCTTGCCGGCGTTCCTTGCCGCTTCTCCTCTCTCCGTTTCTTCCTTGGTATACTCTCACACACAAGCCGTGCAGGTCTGTGGGTTATCCTGCATGCAGCTTTGGGAGAGAACTAGCGGGAAACAACAGCGCCAAAAGCACACACGCGAAAACACACACTCAAGACACTGCCAAAAAAAAGGAAGTTTCAGCCGAACAGAAAGCGTGTGTTCTTTTTTGCACGCGCGGTTTTGTATAAAAGAGAGAACTTTTCCGGGGCCGGGAGGTGGATGTGTGGGCGAGGTTTTGGGAAATAGAAAATGTTGCCAAAGAAATACACTTTAGAGTTTCGGTTGAGCCCGGAGATTTAGCCGTCGTCTCTTGCGCTTAACTCGAAAAAAATTGTATTTTTGATTGGTCGACTGCGAGTGCTCGGACACATCGATGGCACTATCGATAGCACCGACAACTGAGGGTTGGCCGGTGCTATGGCTGCTTTTTATACCCACACGATAGGGGGGAGACTGTGCATTCGTCGAAGATGGAATCATTGATTGCGTGTAAAAAATAAATTTTGGCTTGAACGTTTTGCCATCCCTGGAGTCTTTGGAAGATGCCATAAATGTGGATTTTAAATAATATTTTAGTAGTGCCGAAGCGATCATCGGCAAAGCAAACATCGCTTAAAAATATAGAATTAAATTATGAATAAAATTTTATATAAAACTTTAATATACGCGATTGTTTATGATTATTGAATTTAATAAGAGCTATTTAGTAACATTACTACAAGCATTATAAAAATTGTAAATTCATTTAAAATATATGAATACTCATCGCTAGCCAATAGTAACTTCGCCTATCGATAGAACAATATTTTATAGTTGCATTCTGGATATCGATACCCGGTGTCAAATTGCACCATTTCGAGCACTAAACTTATCGATAGAGCTTTATAACGTATTTTTAGCCTTGTTTAAAAATTTCAAGAACACCAAAATGTTTATTCAATTTAATATGATAAAACTAACTTATAAAACATAAGAAACGCAATGAATATTAATTGTTAATCTAATGCACTTAGAAGTTAAGCCCACTCCTTAATCATTCCCAAACTTTGAAAGTCAAATGTTAATTCTTGAAATTAAACTTGAGGTACCCACTTAATAGACTTTGAATGTGATTTTGCACACACAATGTTATATTCAGTCCCCGTTTTTTTGTTGCTATAAATTATGTGCATATTTAAAAATATCGCAGATTAGGTAAACAAATTTGAACGCAGGGGGCGGGTGATAAGCTCTCCCGAATTAGCAAGACAAAGACCATGGTTTTTTCGGTATTGTTTTCGCTGTTGATTTGCAACTTTATCGTGCGATAAGCGAGACACTTTGACCACTTCCACTAAAACAAGATGTTCTTATCAGAAATGAAACAAAACGAAAAGTGTATTTGCCAAAAACAATAAACAAAAAAAAATGAACTTATCAGAGCGGGAACAAGGAGGCCCGGTCTGTGGGGAGATCAGGCGAGGTACTTTGGTGCACTAGCGCCCATGTAGTGATATAGATCCCCCAGAGTGGAACGCACCAACTTGGCCTTAATGGTTTCCCTTTGCAGGCGCTTGTAGGCCTCAAATCTGTGACATCCTCCGAAGCTGAAGTAGTAGTCGCCACCCTCGCTGCCAGTGATCCAAAGGATATCGATGGGAGGCACTGCATCCTCGCTGGTTTCCCCCTATATTAGCAAAGAAAGTGGCTTAGTTTGTTAACCAAAAGAGCATATAAAATGCAAACTATTTCCAAACTATCGATGTATCTTGCATCAGGGCGATAACTTTTCCCAGATTAGATAAAGCTTATGTTTTTCCAATGAGTCCGCTTTTTTTTGGAACTCCAATTCGTATTCTTTATGATTTTAGGATTGGTAATGCGAGTATCACAAGGGAACCAGTTTTTCTCGGCGCACCAACTTTCCCGAAACCACAACCCACCTTAATGGTTTCCATCAGCGACTCCACCTTCTTCTCGTCCAAAACCGAGGGAATTGGCCTCTTGATCACTTTCATGGGCACATTGTGGACCTCTGCAATGCTCGCCGAGTGTACTGTGGTGTCCATGGTATCGCTTGGAGGACTTTTTTGATGTGCAAATTTAAAGAAAGTTGTGTCAGAGCTGCAGGAATAGGTTCTCTGGAGGATTGGTGCGCAACCGGTGAAGCGTCTGCTCGCCTGCCGAATGGACTGGCTAATGAACTCCATGGCAGTGCCGGGCGATTGCTAAAAACTCGTTTTAATGTGCACTCGAACTTGTACCGGTGGCACTGGTATAAGTATTTGTTTATATGCTGCTCTGGTGCACGGCTGAGGGTTTGTTGTTTGTGCTTTGCATAATCAACACCGCTGATAAAGTCAAATGAAAACGAAAACGAAACGCAAAGTATCATAAACAATGCGCAGGGGGGCCAACGAAGAAGCACAATCACAATCGCATTCTCCCCCAGAAGAATTGGTCTCGGAGGCGGGGGATAAATTAAAATGTTGCTACTCTTATCTATTAGAAGATAAATATATACCAATTTTGGGGGTGAATATGCCAGCAGTTAATTTGTTGGGTGCCAAATAATTTGCATTTTTGCATTAAAAGTTAGGCAATCAAAAGGGGGCAGCCCCTTTATATTTGCGCGCTTTGCAGCACTGTTTCGGCTTGAATTTGAATTTGAAAATGGGAATCGGAAGTTTAAAATTTTCAAGGATGCAATTGTTTTTGGCAAATGGCAAATCTAGGCCAGCAACCGTATTCCCACATCGGTGGCTGCGAAATTACACTTTTATCTGCGTCACTATCACTACAGCAGACATCTTTTAAGTATCTGTATCTCTTCGCTTTTCCTGGCGGCTTGTCTGACGCACAATCTTCTTCAATTAACTGCTACGAGTTGTTCGACAAGCGACAATTGTAGCGGAGCTGCTTACAAAAAGGTAACCCTTGCCGAAAGCCCATTAACAGTCACTCTCGGGCCCTCCGAGGCACTAGCACTCTCCTCTACGTTTTCAAATTCCACTTTTTCAAATTTCTAATTGCTAACATTGTGCTACTGTTTTATTTATTTTTGTTCTGTTTTCGATTGGATGCGAGCATGAGATTGAATTTGGTGCAGACTCTGGTGGTTACATTTTGCCTAATCGGCGTGCAAATACACGGGATTCAAGGTGCGCGCAGGATCAGTTTCTAAGCCCCAGTAACGAGTAACTCTTCCGTGACAGATGCCAGCGGGAAGCGGATCGTAAGCAAGTACGAAAGGATAATGCAGATGTATCCCCAGCTGAACTCCGGCAGTGGAGAGTCCTCGCAATGGCGGGCGGCGGAAAAGGACACGCACGGACATCCCTGCAAGCGCGACTGCTCCGACCAACAGCCCATGATCTGCTACTACTACATGGTCGTCCACTACGACGACACCATGGCGGAGACCTGCAAGCGGTATCTTCAGGTAGGTGGGGTCCGCATCCTGGATATCAAAGTTTTGTCCTTCAATCTGCTTTCTCAATTAGAGGAAATTTACTTCGATTCTATTTATTTAAAATCAATCTTTATTACCCTTTCTCTTTTTTAATTCACCGAAAGGGCGGGATTTATAAATTAAAAAAGGAATATACTCATTATGTTTTAACTCCTCTCTTAGGTAAACTTTCCTCCCTTATTTCGGTCGTTTTTATTCATTCAAAATCAATCCCAATTTATTCAATAATCTCGAGAGTGTATCCTCACTCTTTCATATATTCGAGTTGGTTCTTTGGTTTTTCTCAAATGAAAATTTAAATGGGAAGTATTTTCGTGATATTTTCCCCACTTTGCCAAGCTTTCATACTTTTTTATTTTATATGTTTCGAGTTTTATGAAGGACATACATGACCCAAAAAGATATGTATGGAACCCCCTTTCCATAGTAATTTCTAGAATTCTGCGGTGATATCATGCGATTAAAAGAGGTGATGATATTTTCGCAGAATACACAGATCAAACAGACACTGATAATGGTGTTTGTGTGCTCGAGTGTTGTGAACATTGATTAAACAAAAGACACCACCCTCCCGCAGACCAAGTTCCGGTTCAAGTTGAACGGCAAGGAGTACATCGATGCCGTCAAGCTGGCAGAGCAGTTGTCCCCCAATGACGATTGCAAGTACGCCGATGGCCTGGAGAGCCAGGTGATGGTGGTCAATGGCCAGTTGCCCGGCCTGTCTATCGAGGTCTGCATGGGGGACACCATTGTGGCGGACGTCATCAATAGCATGCATGAAACGACCACGATCCATTGGCACGGAATGCACCAGCGCATGACCCCCTTCATGGACGGAGTGCCGCACGTTACCCAGTACCCAATCGAGGCCGGTCAGGCCTTCCGCTACCGCTTCGAGGTGGATCACGGTGGCACCAATTGGTGGCACAGTCACACGGAACACCAAAGGGCCTTTGGCCTGGCCGGTCCTCTTGTGGTCCGCCTCCCGCCGCGCCTCAATCCCCATGCCCATTTGTACGACTTTGATCTGTCGGAACACGTGATAATGATCCAGGACTGGGTGCATAACTTTGTGGAGAGCGTGGCGGAGAATATACTGATCAATGGAAAGGGCAGGAACCTCAAGAAGGGCATCAAGCAGGCCGCCGTCAAGCCCACTCTGTATGCTCACTTTCCGGTGGTTCGAGGCGGACGCTATCGCTTCCGGGTGATATTCAATGGTGAGTTTGTGACAGAAATTGGGACAGAATATAATCCACACTACCTTCTAACCCTTTCCAATCGGGATCCAAAAAACTGCCTCTGATTAACAAGTTTTCCTTGTTTGCATACTCGTCTTTTCAGGCGTGTCCAACTGCCCGGTGAGCTTCAGCATTGACCAGCACGACCTGGTAGTGATTTCCAGCGATGGCAACGACATCGAACCCGTGGAGGTGCAGAGGATCATGTTCCACGGAGCCGAGCGCTTCGACTTTGTCCTCCACGCGAACCAGGAGGTGGCCAACTACTGGATCCGGGTGAAGGGCTACAGCTTCTGCGCCAAGAATCAACTGCACCAGGAGGCTGTGCTTCACTACCGGGATGCAAACAGCCGGTCACTGGACACGCACACCCTCTCCTACGCCTACGACGCCCCGGGAATAACGCTGAACGAGCTGGGCGACGATGTCAAACTGGCCAGCGCCAGTGGCAGCGGCAGGAGCATTTCTCTGGCGGATCTGAATTCCCAGAGGGCGGAGTCGGAGATGCAGCCGTCGGCAACGTTTTACACGAGCATGAATGCGTTCGAGGTGCGGCAGGGCGAGGGTTTCCGCTTCCAGATGGACGACATCAGCTTCAGCATGCCCAAGATGTCGCTTCTGCAGACGCGCAACCTGGGCGTGGGTCAGTTCTTCTGCAACCGTTCGCAGCAGGCGGACCTGGGCTTCAACTGTCGCCAGCGGCACTGTCGCTGCTCCAATGTCATTCAGGTGCCCGCCAACCAGCAGGTGGAGTTCGTCATCTCGAGCATGTCGAACACTCCGCATCCCATTCATCTGCACGGCTACACCTTTCGCGTTGTGGGCATGGGCGTCCTGGGCGAGGACAAGATCGGTCAGATCGAGCAGATTGACCGGCGGAATCCACTTCCGCGTCGCGTCCGCAGTGCCCCGCTGAAGGACTCCGTGCAGGTGCCCGCTTTTGGGTACACCATCCTGCGTTTCTTCACCAATAGTCCCGGCTATTGGATGTTTCATTGTCACATTTCGCCGCACTCGGAGAACGGGATGGCGGCTGTGGTGCGTGTGGGCGAGGATGTGGAGATGAAGATGTGTCCCGTCAGCAACTGCGGCCTCTGCAGTTCGGTGGCATAATAAAAAATAAACAATACCTTTGTAAGCTGGCATTTCAAATAATTTAAATTTTTGCGCGCAGACACAGTGTTGGTAAAGGCCGGCAGTCGCATTCGGTGCTGGTCAATAAGGGGGGGCACGTGCGATTTTCAAAACACAACTTATCGAAGCTCAGTTGGCACTTGAAAAATGCAACAAATTGGGACTGCAAGTGCCTCGGACTCCGACTCCGACTCCTCCGACAGCGAGGATGACGCCCAGAGACGTCAGTTCCTCGAAGCCGCCGATACAACGCTCCTCACCAACGCCATGTTCCAGGGCACCAGTCGCAGCGAAGGCAGCGAAAAGCCCGAAAAGATCGCCTCCACAAACTCGGATTTGCCTCCTGTCAAAAGTGAACGCAACATAGAGGAACAGGAGGCACATGTCAACGATTTGCAAGTCACTCCCGAAATGCAAACGCACATTTGGACTCGTCTCAGCGGCATTATCCACAGTCAAGTCGAGTTTTGTCCCCCGAAAAGGCATTTTTGCGAGGAACCAAACGCCATTCCCGATCGCGTCAAGCTGGTGTCCCATGCGGATTGCTTCCTGAATGCAGACATCCTAGTGGAGGGTCCCGCCGGGCCCCAACGAAAGCCCAACATCAAAAGGCGCACGCCAGCCGAGGAGCCAGTCGAGGAGCCCTGCGACCTAAAGAACATTGCCATCAGCGGGGAGACCGTTTTGCAGGGCCAGGAGCTGCTCTCCTGGGCCCAGAGGAGGGAGCGCCCCGACAAGGTCTTCCGCTACAAGGCCCAGGACCCAAAGGGCCTGAAATTACTGGCCTTGGAGCCCAGCAACGAGTTCTCGCTGCGTCGCAGGCAAAACAAGTGGAACGAGTCGAAGATTTGCAGGAAGAGGAAATAAACAAGCCCGTTTTGGAGGGCAAGAAAGGAGGAAGTAGCCACCGATACAAGTCGCCTGGCAGGCAGAGAGAGAGGATGGAAACTAGTCAGAGATTTGCAAGAGGATGGAATAAAAAAGAGCTCAAATTCCTTGGCTTTATTGCGATTCGAAGGTGGCATGAAAGCTGTTGATCCCGTGACCGTTCCCGTTCCCGTTTCCATTCCCATTTCCGCTGAGGCTCCCGCTGCTGCCGCTTCCGCTGGCGCTACCGGTGGCGCTTCCAGTGCCGCTGCCCGTGTCCGTCGAACTTGTCCCCGGCATCGTGGATGTGGAGGAGACTTGGGCGTCTAGCAGGCCATAGAGCAGCTGTTGCTGGGAGCTAACCGTGCCGCTGGATCCGGCGGAACTGCCCCCAAAGTCCCCAAGTATATCGTTGACCAGGCCATGGCTGCCGGCCATGCTTTGATTGCTGCCCGTGGCGCTGTTGTCCAGCATGCTGAGGAAGTCGCTGCCGTTGAATTCGTGATGCTGCTGCTGCTGCTGCTGTTGCTGCTGCTTCTGCATGCTGCTCTGGCTCTCCTTCATCAGCTTGTCGTACTCCTGCAGCACGTTCTCGAACTCGCCAATCTCCACCCGATTGCGGCCGATCACCTTGTGCTTGTAATAGTTGTGGACCTGCGTGAGCGATATGCCGGTGACCGCCACGTGCGCCCGCTCCAGGGGCAGCAGCCGGAGGCTTGTCTGCCTCCTCAGCCGGGGATGGGTGTCGTTGCAGGCGCGATACTTGCTTATGAAGCCGCGCAGGAACTCCTCCTTGGCGTCCGTCAGCAGTTGCATCGCCGTTTCGGAGCAATCGGTGAAGCCGGCCAGCCGCAGCATACCGCTCATCGCCTTCCGCAGGGCCAGGCGGCAGGCGTCGGTGGAGAGATGGGGATAGGACTGAGGATCGCCGCGCGAATAGGCCGTGTCCATTGTGGGTGTAAACCAGATGGGCTTTTGGAATCTCTGTTCCCCCACCAGATCGGCGGCGTTTTCGGGCGGAAAGTCGACTTCCGGTATCATGAGGCAGGGATTTAGCAGGTAGTTCGATGTGCCCTGAAAGCGATCCGCATTCGATACAACTGCTCATTGATCAATGATCATCATCTCGCTGGGGAGGGCTCTTACGTTTTTGTTCGAATACGTTTCGATGAGGGACTGCAGCATCTCCGTCTGCTTCATAACCTCGATGGTCTGGGTGACCAGCGAGCTGCGCAGCTCCACGATGTGCCTGCAAGCGAGGGAGGGATGTCAGTCGATTTAAGCACACTGAATGCCATAGTTTAGAGGACTTATTATCCATTGGCAGTGGTCCGTCGAAGATTTCCTCGAATTTGATTTTCTTGGAAGGCGGATAGAGGTATTTGTCCCCGCCGTCGTCCGCATGTCCGTTTTCCGTCGGTTCGTCCACCATCGAGCCCCATAGTTCCAGTGCCATTTTAGCGGGGTTAAAACCTGTGTGTGTGTGTGTGTTTAATAACAATTTCGATGGGGGAAGGGGAGAGGGACGAATATGCAAACAAAAATAAATAATCAAACGCCGCGGTCAGTGCTGGGTAACGTGCAGAGGAGGGGCCCGGCATCGATGACTCGCGATGCCACGAGGCGATAAGCGCGAGTTTTTGTTATCGATGGTCCGCTATCGCATCCCAGCAGGCGTAATGTAATGTTTGTTTTTTTTTTTATAGGAACGGGGGTAGAAAATATACTATAATCCACCGACACGGCGAACTGACAACGTTGGCACCATAACACAGCCACGGAGACGACGTGTGGCATTCTTGGGCGGTTTGGCGGGCCCGGGTCCCGAATACGGCAACAAAATGCATCAACAACATATGGACCTCCATGCCCCAGTGGACCTAAACAAGGTGACTCTACCTCCCCCCGATTTTCCCATTGAATTTGCATCCTTATTGTCTAATTGTGTGTGCTTATCCTGCCCCACAGTCCCTGGATGAGATGACGCCGGAGGAGCGAATGCGGTGAGTACCTACCCGGCCACCCAAAAAGGTTGTATCTGAAAAAAACACAAAAAAAAAATAAATGACTTGTTTTTCAGGGCGGAGCATCAGCTGCTGATGGAAAAGCATCGTGGGCACGATGCCATGCACTCGGAGATGGTGATCATACTGTTTGTGACACTTGTCGTTGCCCAGATCCTGTTGGTCGAGTGGAAGAAGCGACACTACAGCTCCTATGCGTTTGTCACCCTGCTGGCGATGTGGCTCATCCCGCTGATCATATCCTGCAGCTTCGGCTGGCTACGCTTCATCATCATCTGGCTGATATTCACCTGCATTACGGCCTTGGTCATGCGCCGGGCCACCAGCAAGCCCATCCAGGGCACAACCCCACGGTGAGTCACGCCTCGGGGCATGGCAATTGCGATTGCTAATCTTATCCGACATGGCAGGCTTGTCTACAAGTGGTTCTACTTCATCTACAAGCTGAGCTACGGCCTGGGTCTGGTGGGCTACCTGGTGATCATGGCCGCCTTCCTTGGCATGAACTACATCTTCTCACAGCCGCCGAATACGTGGATGGACGTGGGTCTTATGTTCTGCTTTTACGGCCTCTACATCGGCGTTCTGGGACGCGATATATCCGAAATCTGTTCCGATAAAATGGCAGCTGCCATTGGCGTGAGTATCCTGGCCCTTCCAGCTGGCTAACAACAACAACTCTCTGGATATCTGGATCTCTGGATTCTGGCCTTTTTTCCTGCAGTATTACACACCTCAGGGCATTCCAACGCGGCATTTGGAGCAGAATGTCTGCGCCGTTTGTGGCAACCAGCTGCTCGTGTCCGAGAAGGAGGAGGGCGTCATCGAGAACACCTATAAGCTGTCGTGCCAACATGTTTTTCACGAATTTTGCATACGCGGCTGGTGCATTGTCGGCAAAAAGCAGACCTGTCCCTACTGCAAGGAGAAGGTCGATCTCCAAAAGATGTTCCGCAATCCGTAAGCGCCAATGAATTTCATAGCCCCAGGAGCTATCCTAACGCTGCCATTCCTCACCCCAAATTGCAGGTGGGAGAAGCCGCACGTGCTGTATGGACGACTGCTCGATTGGATCCGCTGGCTGGTGGCCTGGCAGCCGTTGATCTTCTTCATAGTACAAGGCATCAATTGGATGCTGGGACTGGAGTAGGCGCGCTCCTGTCCACGGGTCCATTGGTTTCGTTTTCCTCGGCGTCTAGTCAAGCACACCACACACCAAACACCACCCACAGCAGAAGAAACCTTAAGCACACCCAGGAAACTAAGAAGCAAGAAGGACAGACCAATCGTATCTAACTTTGTCACATTTCATTCCAACCCGCACGCATGGTTCGAAAAGTTAATTCAGTTTTTCTATAATATGTATGTGTACATATATAGTATATATATATAGTCCGTCTATATCTAAATTATATATATATAGCTACGTTTTCTATGTACATATATGTGCGTCTGCCTGCCTGCCTGCCTGCCGCCTGTCTGCCTGTCTGTTTTGTGACTATCCGGCGGATTTGGATGATTCGAGGAGTCGGAAGTCGAAAGTCGAGGTCTATGGATAAACCAAAAAGCAACCGGCCCTTGCCCTGCAATATAAAACGATAGTTTAGTTAATTCCTTTTAATTTATGCATACATCATTTTTGAATGCACTAGATCTGGATCTTCAGGGGATTTGATTATAATATACGAGCATTTGAAAGCAAAATCCGGTTGCCCTCAACCCTATGGCCGTCTCTTTTGTTTTGGCCCACAGAGAGAGTGCTTTTGATATAACAAGTTTATCGCTTTATTTTCCATAACTTCGCTTCTTCTAAGGCAACAACAATAACAAGAAAAGGGGGTGGGTAGGGGAGGGGAGGGGAGGCGAATGAGGGATCAAAAGTATAAGAAGGTTGCGAGGATAGGCTATAGGAACGCACTAGAGAAACCACCGATTTCTAGCTCTCTATACATTTGCCTGCATGTATAATATGTATATCTAGATCTTAACTGGTAATTGGTTAGTAGCCGGAGGCGCCCATCATCTTGCGGATCTGCTCGAAGGACAGCCAAAAGGTTAGTGACCACGGCGCCATACGTATCCAGCAGGGCAGGAAGCCCTTGTAGAGGGCCCCGAAGCCCTCCTTGCTCACAGTTTGTCGCAGACAGTCCACAGAGCCGCGATAATGAAGGCCACTAAAAAAAGGAAAGCACAAATCAGAGCCATCAAAAAGGCGGAGTATTGGTTTAATTACCTTCCCCTCTCGTCCGTGGGCTGGTTCATGATCCGTGTCTTCACCACATCCGCCGGTGTGCCCATAATTGCAGCCACAAAGCCGGCACAAATCGAGGCCAACACATGCACGGTGTGACAGTCGGGCATCTGCAGGCGGTCCATGATCAGGTGCTTGATGGTATCGTACGTGGTCAGATCACCCAAATTGACCAGGGCCGCCCTCTGCACATTCGGTATGCTGCCCTTCCAAAGGCCGCGCACTCCGCCCCGCTGCACAATCATCCGGAAGGCATGTCCGGCGCTCAGCACACGCGGCGGCTCACCCATCAATCGGCGACGTCCCTCCATTTGCACCTGCACCTTGACCAAGTCGGCGGGCGAGGCCAGCCACTGGGCAACGGCGCCGGCAGTGACGCCGCACAGGGCGGACTTCCACACGGGCAGCGCTTGACAGCCGTCGGGGCTGAATTCCTTGCGCATCATGTCATAGCTGCAGATCCTCACGCCGCTGGCGATGCATCGGTTTTTTGGTTGGCAAGGAGGAGAGAGAGCAAGGGGAGAGACATGGCGTTATTAGATTGGAACCTCAGTGGCGGCTGGGGGGCGGCAATTGCTGGTGATCTAGCAAGTTGGTTCTAGTTTATGACATAGGATCGCATGGGTTGGTGGTCAGGTTGGATGGAATTGGATGGGGTTGGAGTTGGAGGCTGGAGGTTGGAGTTGGAGTTGGAGTTGGAGTTTTTGCCCACCTATAGACGACGTGTCGGTAGAGCGCCGGCGTCACGCCCTGCCACAGCTTCAGGGGGCCCTCCTCGCGAGCTATCCCTAAGGCGGTGGCCATCATGCCGCGGTATTGCATCTGGTAATGGTAATTGTTATTGCTTCAGTACTGCTTTTTCCGCATTTCCAGCAGCCCACACAAACATAGACACACACAGACACACACACACACACACACACATACACACATAGGATGGGAGGAGGGTGGAGGGGGGAGGGTCCAGGGCGGTCCATTGATTTGATTTCAAGAGCTAAAAAACTTTCAGTGATAATCTCAGGTTGCTACTTGAAATACTTTAAAGGTTTCAACAAGGACCGCCCGGGGAGGGTTTGGGATGACAAAACAGAAGCTTACATGGAACAGGAGGTGAGCACATAACACAGAGATCGCAGGCAGGTTAATGTCGGGGAGGAAGCCACATTAATGTCTTATCATCATCGCGGTCGTGCCCACTGCGGGTTCTCGCTTATCTCCCTCAAAATACGTTTTGAATTAGGGAATCTTATCGGCTGATTCTTGGGAAGCAAGATTACCCGGAGGGGCAGACCCGGGGTTATTGAATGCAGGCAACAAATGGAGATGTGGGATTAGGCGGAGAGTGCACAACAAAAAGCAGCAACAACAAGCGGGGTAGTGCCAGTGATGGGGAGCCGGGGGAAGGCCAGAAAGCCCGACTAGTTTCTACCTGGAAAACTCCACTAACAAGCTCTACTTGTTGTTATCACTAGCATTACCCGATTTCAGCTGCAATTGTAATGCCTGGCCTTAGATATTTATTGCAGCTCTAGATTATACTACCCTTTTTCCCTGGAAGACTGCCAACAAAACAAGCTCCGCTTTCATTTACCCCTAACATTGAGAATTTGAGCTCCAAACAATTGATTTGGTACTGAGAAATGCAAGGGACCGTTGCCCATAAGTATCAGGTTTGGGTACAATTGTATGGCCTAGCCTTTGCCATGATTATATTACTATACTCGGAAAATATTGCATTGGAAACTGCTAACAAAGCCAGTCACGTAAGAATCCAACAGAGTGCTCTGATTACTTGAGCGATCATAAGTTGCTAATAAAGAGTACAAACAAACACTAGAATATCTAGTTTCAATCATCAGGTGTTGGGCGACCCAGCTGGTTTGGGTTTGGGGGCATCAATAAATAATAATAGACTGTAAGAACACTCAAAAATGTAGCCCCAAATTGTTGTCTAACTGCTATCGCAGCTTCCATGAGTGGTCCCCAATTATAATAAGCAACGAATGCCTTTATATGTATTATAATAACACTGTTTAATTTAAAACAAAAGTATTGCAAAGCCAGTGATCAAAGAATGCTAAAAGAAAATGCTTATAATTGCTAACCCTTCCATTATCTTCCATTATCTGTCTTACTTAAGTGATCAATATTATATTTTAGTGCTTTATTTATCGCCAAAGCACTTTAGAACGGCCAGAGAATGTCCATAAATTGTATTCCTAAATAGCTGTGTAACTCGTAAACCTGCTTTTATCACAGGTTCGTAAATTTGACTCTTATTTGGGTGATAAAGTATTACTAATATATCCCCAAAATATTGTGTAATCCAGCACCTAACAACGATCTAAGAATGCTTATAATTTCGAACCTTTCTTCCGTCACTGCCTCCAAAATATCATTCCTAATTAACTAATAGAAGAATGCTAACAGATTATTTTGGGTGATACTATTTGGGTGATCAAGTATTACGAATAGATCCTCAAAGTGTTATGCAAGAATACTTATATTTTCCCATCACTGCCTTCCATCACTGCCTCCAAAAAATCATTCCTATTTAGGTGATACCAGAATACTAATAGACTATATTGAGTGATCCTATTTGGGTGATCAAGTAGAACGAAGAGATCGCCAAAGTATTGTGTAATCCAGCTTCCTGGCATGATCAAAGAGTGCTTAAAAATGGTATCCCCAGAGAGCTGTCCAATTGCTAACCCTTCCCCCCATCCCTGGCTCCCACTGGAGCAACCAATGCCAATGGATGGCATCCCCAAAGAGAGAGAGAGCTGTCCCAATGCTAACACCCCGCTCCCATCAGTGGCTCCCGACCGGCTGGCAAATACTCACATTGGGAACGGCCGCCGCCTCGCCCTGGATCTGGAGGCGTGTCTTGGTCAGGTCGAGCGGATAGGTGGCCAGCTCGGCGATGGAGGCGGCCACCACCGAGACGATGTAGGTGCAGGCGAACGAGTCCGCGTAGTCGTACTTCACGGGACGCAGCTGGTGCCTGCCACTGGAGGAGGGGGCCGCTGCCGTGGCCACTCCCGCGGCGGGGGCAGGCGAAGGAGCCGCCGCCGTGGGTTCCTTGGTTTGGGAGCCCGTGGCTGTTGCCATTTCCGGGATGTGCACCAAAAGGTGGAACTGCAAAGAGAGAGACCACAAAGATCGATGGTTTGTTGAGGTCTTCTGCCAGCGGGGGGCGAGGGCGAGGGGGCTGGGTAAACAAACTTTTACACAAGCGAGGGGGCGGGGGCTGCAAGTGCGTTGCCTTTGTCCGCTGGATGACTTCCGGTTCCTGTTCTTCCACTTCCTGGTTTCTTGTGTCCCAAAACCGATTCACAGGCCGATACTTTGTTTTTGTTTTTTTTTTTTTACATAATAACGACGCCGGGGCCGGGGGCGGGGTCGGGGGCGGGCGCGGTGTCTGCTTTTGGCAACGCGCGGTTCCGTTAGGCAAGAGCAAGGCAGGGGGACTGACTGGCCAAAACAAAGGAAATCGCGAGGAAAACGCTAGGAAATTGCTAGGAAATCGCCTGCAAATCGCCGCACTCAAGCTAAACTCTCCGCGGGGGGTTCTGGCATTTTTGTCCGCTTCTGAGGCGGGGCGGTGCTATTTATATGTCCTGCACAAAAAAAATCGGTGTGTGACCAACAAACAAAAAAAAAACCTTAAACTTATCAGCGCTCCGCGGAGGCAATAAAACAAAAAACAAAAAAAAGCACACAAAAACAAAACACACGGCAACAGAGCCGGCAGTGTTGCCAGCTGGGCGAAAGGCCGTTAGAGTTGGCAGGCCGGCCGGTCTACACAGCGAGAAATCAAGTCAAATCTTGCCAAGTTTAACGAATGTGGGCTAAATATATCTCTATTTGGAATTTTTATGGCACTTTTATATGTACCATACACGAAGATAACATTAAAATTATACTTGATATACAAAATGCTCTAAAATTGGGCTGTTTTTGATTGTGTTTAATGGTCACGCCGATACATGAATTAAAATCAAAATTTCCACATTGCAAAAATACTCTCAATAAAATTTCTCAAATCAATAAGCTCTCAGTGAAAATCGTATTGGAACCTCACAAAATAGTATAGCCAATAGGAAACGATATGCCACACATTTTTGTATACCTTCAGCCAAGCCTTCCCGGCGAATTGAAATCTAAAAAGTGTTTGTAAATAAAATATATTAAAGCCGCTATTTGCGCGTGAAATTTGTGAATTAAATTAAATTTAAAATGTTTTTTATTCCAAGCATTTCGGCTAATCGAAATCTTTACCATTTGGCTATGCTCCTGACAACGAGAAATGGTTATATATACCATTTAATTTTACCATTATTAAACCATAAGCTCACAGCAAACTTATCAAAGCCCTTGATCAATTTTTATTTGTTTAATTTACTGCATTTAATTGGAATATGTAACATTTTTGGGGTGTAGATTAACGAATTTAGGAAAATACGGTCTGTCATCCCATCCCTAGTTTCGCCGATAAGTTATCGACCACTATCGCCTGCAATTCGCGGGCAAACTTTGGCTTTGTTTGCTTCTGCTTTTCTTGTTGGACCACAAAAAGATTCCGGAATGCAGGCGTTTCTGAAGACGGGCAAGTCGGGCGGCGGGGCGGGCGAGAAGCTCCAAGGAGGTGCCACCGAGCGGCGCCAGCCGCCAACCCTCTGGGTGGAGAAATAGTAGGAAAAAACCCGGTCGCAATTCAAAGCACATGCTCAGTTTACTCTCCTTACTTTTTTAGCCGTCCCCGGAACGTGAACGATGTGGTGGAGCAGTGCGAGGTGGTGTCCGTTTTGCGCAAGTGCATCGAGGGCGGCGACCTGCCCAACATGCTCCTGTACGGTCCACCGGGCACGGGAAAAACAAGCACAATTCTCGCGGCCTGCCGGCAGATCTTCGGGGACATGTACAAGAGTCGCATCCTGGAGCTGAACGCCTCCGATGAGCGGGGCATCAATGTGGTGCGCACCAAGATCAAGACCTTCTCACAGCTGGCAGCCAGCAGTGTTCGTCCCGACGGCCGCCCGTGTCCTCCCTTCAAGATCATCATCCTGGACGAGGCGGATTCGATGACACACGCCGCCCAATCGGCCCTCCGGCGCACCATGGAGAAGGAGAGCCAGAGCACCCGCTTCTGCCTGATCTGCAACTATGTTTCGCGCATAATCGTTCCGATTACATCGCGTTGTTCGAAGTTCCGCTTCAAGGCGCTACCGGAGGACATGATTGTCGAGCGACTGCAGAGCATTTGCGCCGAGGAGAAGGTGCAGATCGATCCGATGGCCTACAAGACAATCGGCCAGATCTCGGGCGGGGATCTGCGAAGAGCCATAACCACGTTGCAGTCCTGTTATCGCCTCAAGGGACCCGAGCACACCATCACCACCGACGATCTGTTCGAGATGTCGGGCGTGCTTCCCGAATATTATCTGGAGGACTACCTGGAGGTGTGCCGCTCGGGGGACTACGAACGCCTCGAGCAGTTCGTTCGCAACATTGGCCACTCGGCGTACAGTGTGGGGCAGATGATGGAGCAGTTTGTGCAGTTTATTGTCGACCATGGGTCGCTGACGGACAAGCAGAAGGCCATGATCTGCGACAAGCTGGGGGTGCGTTTTCCCCTCTACCTGTTTTCTTACCCATTTGCCTATATCTTGTCTATATTCTGCTTTCAGGAGTGCTGCTTCCGGCTGCAGGACGGCGGCTCGGAGTACTTGCAAATCATGGATCTCGGCTGCTGCATCATCTTGGCCCTCAAATAGAACACCTCCCATCATCGCGTCCTGCACTTTCAATACATTCTTTGTTACCGCTCGAGTGGAGAAATATATTTAAAGGTAATTTGTATTCGGATCTTGTTTATTGGGCTGTTATTTTGAACTCTCTTCAGCATGATCGCCTAGAAGTCACGCAGGGGAGTCTTCATTAATCGTTTCCCTTTAAAGAAGCGTTTGCTGGGCTGTAAATTCGAATTCTTCGCCTTGAAAACCCTGAAACGCAGCTTAATCTTGCTCTTTTCGACACATTCTTGTTCCTGCTCAAGCTCAAAAATGTTTGGAAAGTTAATTTGCATTCGGATCTTGTCTATTGGGCTGTTAGTTTGAACTCTGTTTCGTCTGATCGCCTAGAAGTTATGCCAGGGAGTCTTGGTTAATATTTTGCTTTCAATATTTTGCTTCATAAACAAAAACTTCCCGCCTAATCTTCCCCTACAAAACAGCCTTGATTTCATGGTTTTATCAAATGCATTTAAGTCGATTTGTATTCCTTTTAGTAAGCTCATATTTCGCCCAGAATATCGCTTAAAAATCAATGATCTCTGCCGCATTATAGCTGTGTTTCTCGGTTTAAAAACATTCTTTTCTAGACTTCCTTCGTCCCGCTCTTTAGTTGACTATAAACTTTAATTCTCCTGCTACACCAGAGACAACTTCCCGCTTGTTTTCCCCTATTAAACAGCCTTGATTCCATGGATTTATAAAATGTATTTTGGCCCGTTTGCATTGCGTTTAGCTGGCCCAGCAAATCACCTTTATATCAAGGATCTCTGCCGCCTAGTCGCTCTGAAAACATTCCTTCTAGAGCTAGTTTAAGGATGGTCTGTTTTCCCGCCCGTAGTTGACTATAAGCTTAAATTATCCTGCTACACCACAGAGAACTTCCCGCTTGTTTTCCCCTATTAAACAGCCTTGATTCCATGGATTAATAAAATGTATTTGGGCCCGTTTGCATTGCGTTTAGCTGGCCCAGCATCACCTTTATATCAAGGATCTCTGCCGCCGAATCGCTCTGAAAACATTCCTTCTAGAGCTAGTTTAAGGATGGGCTGTTTTCCCGCCCTTAGTTAACTATAAACTTTAATTCTCCTGCTACACCAGAGACAACTTCCCGCTTGTTTTGCCCTATAAAACAGCCTTGTTTCAATGGATTTATAAAAATGTATTCAAGTCCGTTGGCATTGCGTTAGCTGGCCCAGCAAATCACCTTCAAATGAAGGATCTCTGCCGCCGAATCGCTCTGAAAACATTATTTTTTAAGGCTAGTTTTGAGGTGGTTCGTTTTCCGCACTTAGTTGGCTGCAAACTCGAAGTCGTCGTCCTCTCGCTCCCGTTTCACGGCCCCGCCCGTCACGTTGCCACTGCCCGCTCCTCCTCCTCCTCCGCCGCTGCCTCCCGCTCCTCCACCGCTGCCGGGAATGCTTCCCACGGCCACTGCATCCGAGTCCACCTCCATTTTCACGTCTCCTCCTCCGCCGGCGCTCGGCTCGCTCTTTAAATCGCCCGCAACGGAGGATCCACTGCCGGGAGTGCCATTATTTTGACTGCTGGCAACCGATTTGCCCGCCGCCGGCGTCGTGGTCGTGGTGAACTTGATCACCGGCTTGGGTATGGTTACCACCTGCTGCTTGGCCACCACGGCGTGGGCCCGCTTGGGGCCGTTGGCGCTGCCCACGGTCTTGACAACCGTCTTGAGGGCCCGTCCCTCCATCGCCGTTTTGTTCATCTTTTTCGTCTGATTGATGGCGCGCAGTTTGTAATTGACGGCGGTGAGGCAGTAGCGGTCGGGGGGCAGGCGCAGGCCGCAATGGGGCTTGATGGGCGGCAGGGGCATCGCGTTCCGCAACTCGGCAACCTTGGCGAGGACATTGCGAGGCGGGGGACCCGTGAAACTCTTGTCCAGCGTCACTTCGGTGGCCAGGCGGACGTCGTCCAGGTCGATCGTTTTTTTGCGCGCATGATTGGCATACACCTTGGCGTCGTCCAGTATGCAGGTGACATAGCCTAGCGGAGCACGGCAATCATAAGAAATTGAAGGGAAATGGTGGAAATCATTGGGAAAACTCACGAAAGGTGAACTCGAGCAGTTGATTGACCACTCGCGGCTCGTACTCATGGATATTGAGCTCCCGCAGGATGGACATGATCACCTGGGCGTCCTTGGGCACGTGCTTGATTTGGGCGCTGATTTTGGCCCTTTCGGCCTTGTCGCTGCTCATTTTGTTTATTGTTTTTCTTTGCGCGTTTGTGAGGTCAACAATGGCTCCCTAAATATGTCTGCACTAGAGATGGGCAAGACAAGCCGCTCATCGGGGTCGTGTCACGAGGGTCAGGCATCTTTGGCACTTCCCAAGCCAGGTGTGTGTTTGTGTTGTGCCTTTTGAGGAATTTTCTCGATAGTAATAGTTTTTTATTTTGTTTTTCATTGGAATGCCATGCATGCTCCTCCCTAGGCCACAAGAAATCTCGAGTTTACCAGCACCGTTTCGTGTTACAGAGGTAATCGATAGGCGTGCCGCGAATTCGATAACATCTGGCCATATCGAAATTTAAATTCCCCAAACCAAAAGAAAACAGCAGTTCGTTCTTTAACGTAAGAAACTTTTATTATAAGTACAGCTCTACATACAATATGCACTATACTTGGAAGACAATTTGAAGCTTGTCGCGCATTATTACATTCATATACATTTTACAATGAAATTTTTAGCTTAGATACATAACATACGTGGTTTTGTCTTGCTTTTAATGATTAGTTTAGATACGCTACATGTACGGCTATGTGCTACAATAAATTAACTCGTTATTGTCCCGTCCTTTTGATTCGCGGCCTTGCACTTTCGTCTTTCGAAGATATTTGCAAAATGACGCGCAAACAATTCGCGCACCAAAAACTCTGACGCAACTTTGACTCAAGTTCCACGGTTATACATACACGTTTACACATATATATATATATATTTATATAGCCCTATACAGACTCTACAAACTAGGTTCTCGTTAAAAAAAAATGATGGTGTACTTTATGTGTAATTTAAGATTTCACTTCATTTCGTCGTTTCATCGCCGCACTCTTGCATGCAAAGATCTTTCATTTGCCAAGTTGTGTTTTCTAAATTTGATGTATTAACTGGGGAGGCTCCCTCCTGGTCTTTTGTGATTTCCTCAATGACATTGCTCGTGGAAGGCTCTGGTCCTTAGGGTCCACTCTTTCACCGTTTCACTGCTTTACTGTTCCGGGGGAAGTCCCTGCCTAGTAATTGTACGGACCGTACTGGGAGCCGTGGTAGTAGGGTCCCGTGTACATCTGCGGCTGGGCATAGTTGGCATACGGCGGGTAGGGGGTCTGTTTCTGCGCGTAAACTGCAAAAACAAGGCAATTGAGTTGAGGAAACCGAGATTAAGTGGGCGAAGGTATCTTACCTGGCATCAGGTACTGCAGGTTAAGCTGCTCCTCCTTCTCGCGCTCGTTGCGAAGGCAGACAGCAGCTCCGGAGAGCAGGATGGCGGCCAGGAGACAGGTCCCGATGCCGGCCCAGGCCACAATGTACGACCAGTCGTAGGCGATCTTTGTGTTGTCCCGCAGAACCTGTCCAAGCAAAGAAAAATTGCATATAGTTGGTAGAAATGTTTTAGCAAATGTGAACGACAAAGATTTATACTTTTACACATGTGCAATTGTATAAAAGTATATCTTTTTTTAAGCCTATTCTTCAGAAGTAATGTTGGCTGAAGTTTCCATCTTGCAAGTAGATCCTAGTTTCCATTTGATGGCAAAAGGTGTCAATAACTTGTTCTTATATCCTGCGTGTAAATTGTTTTTTACATCGATTACATACCGTGTTCCATTGCTGGAAATAGTCCTCGCCCACCACTTTCTCCTTCTCGAAGAACTCGACCGTGTGCCAGAGGCCCATGGCTCCGGCGGCCAGGAGACAGGTGACCAGGAGAAGGATCGAGGTGGCCGTGATGGCCCCCGAGGAGCGCTTCCAGCAGCCGGAGAGTCCGGTCCAGAAGGCGCAGAAAATGGTCACGAAACTGATGATGAACAGGGCAATGCAGGAGCGGGCCAGATGGAGACGCGAGGTGGCGTCCTCGTTGGCGATCTTCTCGTCCTCCGCCGGCGGGAAGTAGTCAATATTAGAGCAGTGTGTCTCAATGGGTGACAAATAAGTGGGCACTATAACAAGAAAAATTCAATTAGATTTTGTGTTAGAGATATTGATATTTGGGGGCACTCACCCGCAGAAGTTGGAGGTCGTTCCTTGGGATAGCAGATGCGGAAGAGGCCGCGGGTCCTTGTGTAGTAATAGTACTTCACATTCATGTTGTGCAACAGGGACTCGGCATCCGAATGCTTGGAGGCAAAGGCCTGAAAAGGAAAACAACAATGTTATATTTAATCTGGGTAATGCTAGTTATCTTAGGGTGAAAACAAAAGTAATTATCCTACGCAGCCATACAAGGCTGTCCCTTCAGGGCCCACGGGGTTCCTATGGGATCCATTATTTGCGTGAAACTGCAAAACTTGTTTCCAAAATCGCTGCCTAAACTATCGTTTTTAAATTGATAAAATCACAAGTCAGATGGGGCTTTGTTTGGATTTGCTGAAAAGCCGCGTTAACCTTCTCAAGAGATTAAGCGTCCCGTTCAGGCTGACTTTTGTCAGGTTATTCAATCAAAATATCAGCAAGTAACTCTGTATCAGATCGTTAATAAACCTGTTTCCGCCCCTGGTGGGCGTCTCTTGATAATTTGTTCAACTACTGCGAACAGAAAACAAATAAACCGAGGCAGGGCGCAGAGATACATAGCATTGAGCCGCATTGAAAGCCGATGTCGATCATCATCATCATCCGGTCATCTTGGAGCCCCCCTTAACGATATGCGGATGTTCGGATCGTATACATTTAGTGGGCATGGGCCGAGGGTCTGGGGCATCGCATCGAGTGGTATTTTCGAACACGTTCCGCGGTTTCCCATTGTCTTAAGACCCGAGATGTTGGGCAATGCTTCAGAGCGAGTGTGTTACAGTCCAAGGCCCATCGCGTGCATAAATGCATAATACAGTGCGTTTCGCGTATGCAAACTGAAGATCTTCACAGCTTAGATTTTACTTGCACAAGATCGTGAATTTGATGGCATTAAATGAATCACTGTATTGCCTGCTTGTGAGTAACAAAACGATGGATTTTATTATATCATCGCATGATGAAGAATCTTTGCTCATCGCAGATTTTAGAACTCCACGTATGGGTGTCTAATATAAACTCATAATCAGTATACTATATGCAGCTCCCCCGAAAAAATGTGTGTATTGTTTGAGAACCCTAGCGTTTCAAATGAAATCCAATCATTCCGAAAAACCTCACGTTGCTCACGTTCTGGTCAGAAATTCTAGACCTACAAACGTTTTGGGTTTATGCCAAGATGATCGCTGATCGGTGGCTTTTCCGACCGAAAACCACAGGCCCGGGGAAATCGCAGCGACGACGAGTTTTTCTTTATGGCCCGGCCGCATGCATGCGCATTTTCATGAGCGCGCAGAGAAATGAGTGGAAAAACGTGTTTCACTGTACAGTACAGCGTTATGTCCGGTCCTCCAGCAACAATGGGAAGTGCCCAGACCCAATCGAAAAACAACAAACTTTTTTTGTTATATGCCGCCTGGTCGATTCAGCTTTTTTTTCTCACTGCATTTTTGCCTTATGTAAATTGGCGGCTGGTTTGGAAAACAATTTTCGCTTGCGTAACCAGCGTCTGGAAACGATGGCTAGGGCCTTGCGCGTTTTTTTAGGGTGTTGCACCTTCCATTTCCATTTTCATTTCCAACCAAGCGACCATTTCTCCCTGCCCCCTTTTTTTTTTTTGGTCTCTTGTGAAATATTTTCGCTTGACTCGGCCCGGCCCGGCCCCATCCATGAAAAATCCATGAAAAAAGAGGGCATAAAAAAGCCGAAACCGTCTCTTTGTTAGCGCCTCTTCAGCGCGGATTAATTTTGTAACTTTCTTATGAAAGTCGCCGGCAATTAAGGGCCCCAAGCCCCCAAAGACTTGTAATTTGTCCGGCAAAACAAGACAAGACACAACACACAAGACCGATTCGAAATCAGGAAAAGGCCCCTCTGCGATGGATTAGAAATGCATTCGACTATGAAAGAGATACGACTGCGAGTGCGAGTGCGAGTACGAGTATCTGGTACTGAAGAAATCACTCGTGTGTACCCGCAACAGACTCCTCCGCCTTCTACTCCTCCTCCAGGTTGGCAATTGAATTGCATTATCGGTTGGTTAGCTGGATTAATGCGGCATAATATCACTTGCATACGAGTCTAGGCGACTATTTTTATGGGTTTGCCGCATGACAAGATATTGATTGCAGGCAAACCTGTAAAGCGAAATGGGCCTCAAGGTTGATCACATTTAAAATGAGAGATTTTCACCAAATTTCCAGGGCTGGGAGGATTGATTGATTGATCCATCTAATTGGGGGCTTGTTAATTGAATCACCGATCGAGAGTGCAGCACTTTTTGTGAAGAAATGCTGCGGAAACACAAGCACTTGGCCGGTCTGGTCTCGTGCTGATGCTGGTGGTTCGGTGGTTCAGTGGCTCAGTGGCTTGGTGGCTTGGTGGCTTGGTAGTTTGGTGGTTTGGTTTAGTTTGCAGACACAGATGCCAGCTTTATGACACATGCAAAACTAGTTTGAGGGGGGAGGGATACCACCACCACAACGGATGTTGGTGATTAGCCAATCGGGCAACAAAAAATCCAAGTAAGCTCAAGTGAAGTAAAGTAAAGTAAGGTCTGGTATTCGCTTGGATAAAACCAGATAAAGCAAACTGGATCGCTTTGGTGTCCGTGGCGGGAGGTGAGGAGGTGGTGTGCAGGATGCCAGCAGCTGCACAGACCACCCCATTAACCCCTCAAAGCCGACGAAACACCGA
The DNA here is from genome assembly GCA_021223825.1 of Drosophila ironensis. NCBI lineage: Eukaryota > Metazoa > Arthropoda > Insecta > Diptera > Drosophilidae > Drosophila > Drosophila ironensis. The sequence goes on from JAJJHQ010010534.1 coordinate 420,830, forward strand.
CATCTGGGGCCCGCGAGCGTCTGGTATGCGTTTTTTTTTCGAATCGCCAACAAAACAACGCTCAACGCTCAAGTCAAGGCCGAACAAATGCGGCCCACAAGCGACATTTTTGGCCAGATTCCAGGCCCGGGGTGTGGCCATCACTGGAATGGTAAAAGGCACAGAGAAAATGCATTTACCCAAATGGAATCCAAGCAGTTATATCCCAGACACCTATATCTATGCTTTCAGCTGGTTTGGGGTAGAGAAATAAATCGATGGGGAATCGATTTGCGAGCGATCTGATTTTTTGCCAGTGCAGACACTTTGGTCAATGAATAATTCATTGGCCGTACTGCATATAAAACAATACGCGACACATCAGTTTGCAGCCATTCCGCTGCACAGGCCAACTGGTTTCTCTATTTCTGTCTGGCTTTCTGGTTTTTTTTTTCTCCCCTGCCCCCCCGAGATGTCGATTTGTCCACCTAAAAAACCCAAAACACAAAAAGCTCACACAAATCAGGCAAAAAGGTCGTGGGAGCACGACATTGACGGGAAGATCGCTGAGGCATTTCAATTCCACATTCTTGCCGATCGCCGATCTTGGGTACTTTGTGGCCCACACACGGATCGCAATTACAGTCTAAAGAAGCCACATTATGAGCTGCCTGCTAAAAAACGAAAAAACGACAAAACGACAAAAAAGCACGCGGAAGTCGAAAGGAAAAAATGTGATAAAAAGTAATAATAATAGCAACGACGAGGCGCAGAAACCTGAAACCGATTGAAATCAAAAATGATTTGTTTATTGAGTGAAGTAGCAAAAAGCAAAGGCACACACAACGCTCGCTGTTGGCTTTGGGCGTTTTTTTTTAAATTTTTTTTTGGATTGGTGGGAAGCGAAAGCGTTTTCAATCGCACGCTCAAGCGGTGCCCATAATGATAGACCTCGGATGCCGTCTAACTATCCATCTATTTGGCCTCATCTCCAAAGAATCTTGCATGCGGATAATTGCGAGAAATTTCGTATAGCCTTGATTTTTCAATTGCCGGGACCTGATTAGGCATCTCCGTCGATATATTATATCGACACTTTCGTTGCCATCAAGTTTGGGGAGCACTTCGATCAGCATTCGAATTCCCAGCACATTCCTTGACTGTTTCCGTCCCAAAAACCGGAAACATCAAGCCAGCGATTGAATCTCTTTCTTCTTGGAATTCTCCCAGGCCGAAACGAATCGATTTCTAAGCTGTTAGTGCCTCTGGAATTCTCCTCGAAGTGCATTTCAATTTATGCTAATGCCAGCTGATTTACCAATTTGGAATTTCACATGATGTCAGCAATAAAATAATAAATTAACGACTCTCCAATGACGACGGTGTCGATCTTGGTAATTGCAAAACAGCATTGAAATGTTGAAAAACCGAAAACCGAAAACAGAAAACAGCAAACTGTGCAGCGAGGGGAAAAAAAAGAAAATAAAGAAATTTGTGTCACAACAAGTGAAAAACAATATTAATTAATTTCACGTTGCAAATTAACATGTGTTTTGGCGTCTTTCTCCTGACAAAAAGCTTACTAAGCGTAAAGACCCAGCACGAAAGCCAAATTCGGTTTTCATTCATCAGGGAAAACTCGAGAGCAAAGCCCGCTTTTCATTTGATATTTCATTTGGCTCGGACTCTTTTGGTTTGGGTTTGGGTTGTCGTCGTCGTCGGCATTGCATTGCCCAAAAGTGAGAAATGAAATCGAAGAAAATGTATATATACACATATGAAAATGTATATGAAGTGCAAATGCACTGAGAAAAAGCTTCACCTGCTGCCAGCAAAAATTCCTTTTCATTTTTTTTGGTTTTTGGTTTTTACGATAGAAAGGGTTTTCTCTTTGCCAATCGAGCAACGAACATCCATTGGGCTTGGGTGCCCGGGCCACCTTTTCGAGCAAAAAAAAAAAAAAAAACAGAAAAAAACAGAAACAAAAATCGAAACCGACGAGTTAGGGCCAAAAGCCAAGTGGCTGCCAAACCGGCCAACTATCCGCATACCAATTTTGAGTCGTCGCCAGCGCCGTTGTCGTCTCGAGAAACGTGAATCGAGTGAAAACTCAACTGGCAAACCAGTTTCGAGGTCTCTGGGAGCGCGCGATATAGGCGTGGATCCAAAGCCACAGGCAAAGCCAAAGCCAAAGCCAAATGGTTTTTAAATGCTTAAAGGCCTTAAGTACACCGACTCTCGTTAATGGCAAAGGGAAGCCGAATGGCTGGGCATCTGTACTTCACATCAAAGTCCAAACATTCAACTGCAATCCATAGGGACTTTTTCAAATTATTGTAGGAAATACGGGAAACTCCATCCCCTATGAATCTTTCAAAAAGAGATCCCTCTTTCATGTGTAAACAACAATCGCAGGCAAAAGGTTGTGTGTGTGTCCGCAGGATTTCTCTTTGCGTTCATAATCGATCAGCGTTTTTCATTTTCCACTCCCCGGGGAATGCACTTGATGGGAAATTTCCTGGGCAGGTAGATGGTCTCAAATTACATACCTGTTGCACCCGGGCGGTTCGCTTCAAAGGAACTTCTAGGGGCGGAAATCGTGATAAGACTCTTCCAAACTTCTATAAGGGAGGTCAAGGCAGACGGATGCCCTTCTGGGGCAATTAGTTCTAATGGCTTTATAAACGCTCCCCGGACCCAAAAGCAAAAGGGAAGACATCGAGAGAGAGATCCGTGCCGCAAATCTCACCCGTAATTATCGCCATTTCATCGGATTCCATTGAAACTTTCGGATTAGGCGACAACTCCACTTCACCCGGAGCCACAAAGTCAAAAACGTGCAAATATTTTCAGCACACTATGAGTTGTTTTTTCCTCGTCTACGGCTGCGTGTGCCTGTGTTTTTTGTTTAGTTTTTTTGTGTGTGTTTTTTTTTGTAAGGTAACTTGTTTTGGTATTTGAGGTATGCCACTCACACTGAGGCAATCGCCCTCTCCCTCGCCCCATGGCATCTGTCCCTGTCTGGCAAAGTGTTGCACCTTCGAGTCGGAGTTCACTTTTCTACAATCTTACTTCCATAAATCGGATAGGTTTGTTGGATAAACCAAAAGGTGTTAAATCTTAAATCTCCCCTAATCTTAGATTAACAGAGCTTTATAAGGTCTTTTTTCCATAACAAACTAGGGAATAAAAGGTACAGAGATTGGAAGAGTAAGATCAGGAAATGTTGTTATAGATATTTTCAAAATTCAGTAAATGGCAAAGCAATTTCTAAAACAATTTGAAGTTTCTAAGCTTAACCACATTTTGAGAAGAATTGAGAAGACTTAAGGAAGAAGACTTATTGTGTATATTCAAAAAATCAATGTATAATCCCCCTAAGAAATTAAATGTAAAAAAGGGCTAAAATGTTATAGAATTCGCATATCAAAAAAATCCTTTTTTGTAGCAGAAGAAACTAAAGTGAATTCTTTAGAAGATCGCACTTTATTTCCGTAGAATTGGTAAACCTTGAAAGCGTTTGCTCTGCTGAAGTTTTACTGTATTTGCTGTAAAGAGGTGGTGCATGCAAAGAGCGATGGTGGAGTTGTGTCTCCCCCCTTTCAGCCTTTCTTCTGTTGCTTCTGCGGCTTCGGCTTTGGCTTCTGCTTCTTCTTGCCCGCCGTCTTCTGGCGCAGTCTTCTGCCGTCTTCTTCATTCATCGCGTTTGGCTTGGCTAAGCGCTCGTTGGTAGAAAGTTTCAACGTTATAACGTTAACGGACGTTGCCCACCCTCCACTCCCCCTTTTTGTTACCACCCCCCTTCTCCCTTCCCCCCCCAACCGCCCTATGTTGGTGTATTTGCTTTCGACCTTTCTTCTTTCTTCTTCTCCGCCTTGCCCTTATTTTCTTTCTGGCCAAGCACACAAAACGAGCGGCTGTTACTGTTACTGTTACCACCGTTTGTTGCTTTTGTTTTTCGAAGCTGCTTCTGCTTCTTCTGCCCCGTCTTCTGTCTCTTTGGCTCCTTCTTCTTCTTCTTCTTCTTCTCCTTCTGTGTCGGCTTCTTCGGATCAGTCTTCCAGGCACAGTGGGCCACACACGCCTGTTTGCTGATCACAAGTGTATATTTACTTTTGCATTCCGAGAATGCATCTGGATTGTGCACCTTGAGGAATGCTCCTCCAGCAAACCGAAATTTCTTATCTACAGGTTTTTCGGGGGGACCTTTTTCCTATCTCATTACCCATCAAGATGTCTTAGTATCTTTTACCAGTACCTTGTATTGACCAAACCCCCAAAAGGAAAAGCAATTACACAAAACTACCTTAAGGGATTTTGTTTTAATAGTCACCAAGATACACATTTAGTTTTTACCGGTCTTGGGAATTTGATTTGAAATCTTTGAATATAATGAGTATTTTTTTATTTCAACTTTTTGTTTTGAAAATATAGATTTTGATGGTATTATAAACCAGAACATATTTCCGAGTACAACCCGTTATTTATACTATATGTTTGTTTTTTAACTTTATTTAGGTATGTTCAGGTTCTGCAATACCTACTTATAATTATAACTTCTACGGCTCTCCTAACTGTTTTTCCAGCTAAGCAAATATAACATCTTCTTTGCTAATTTGTAATTGGTGTCATGGATATTACGGAGTACTTTGATTTGCTGACTTCAATTGCGTTGGTTTAGGTTCTATCTTCAATTCGGGCAAAGTTTGCACAACAGTTTTCCCAGACCTGTACTCCTCCAAACGCTCTTGGGTTTTGCTCCGATCTTGACCCACTATGCGGAGTTGTTAACCTGGGAGTCTAAGACCGCTTTTAGCGGCTTTGGGCTTTGGATTTGTGTCCAAATACCAGTGGATGTATCTGCCTTCTGCCACGACGACGCAGATGCAGATACATGTGCATATGCTTGTTCAGATACATTTGGTGGGCATGCAGCCGCCCAAAACAAATAGCGGGGAGACTCACCTGTATCTGGTTGCGCCAGACATCGTAGTGGAGCCAGTTATCCGTGGAGAAGGCGATCGCCAGGAGGGCGGTGGCGATGATCGCGCAGATCGTGGCTATCGAAAGGGTTACGGCCGAACAGGGCATGGTGCTCCGATTCCTTTTCCGGACTGTGAACGGGTATGGGATGCTTCTTGGTTTGTTATTCGTGGTTTTTCGATATTAGCGAAAAATCCCCGAAAGGCCAAGTAGTTTGTTTTTGCTCCACTGATCTTCTGCTGCCGCGTCTTCTGCTCTTTTTGCAGCTAGATTCTTCGCTCGTACTCACAGTCGTACTTGTATTCTTCGAGTGCCGCTGCACAGATACACAGTTAAAAAAAAGCAGCAACCAGTTTTCAAAGGCACAGTAAAAAAAAAGACAACGTTCGTCGACAAAACAGAAAAAAAAACTACAGCAATAACAATTTTTAGCTGGCTAACGCGCACAAACACATAAGAACACACTGCACGGAGATGCAGATACACTCAGGGACTCTGGCAGATACAGATACACACGCGCCTTCGCCGTCAGATACTGGTATAGAACTGAGCTGGAGATCTAAAGATCCGGAGACGGGGACAGAGAATTGCTGAGAGATGCAGAGATTCGTGGGGCAACTAAAGTAACGGAGAACTGAAACGTTGTGCTCGCTACAACGTTCGCTGGCGGACTGAAACTGGCTAGCGACGTGCCCCGAGCTGGACTTCAGTTCCAGATTCAGGTAATACCCGTTCGCAGTCGGCGTCGCTGCCTGGTTTTTCGTTTGAGCGCTTTGAGTGCGGCCAGTGGCTGCCGCTGCTTCTACCTGCTGCCTGCTGCCTGGCACCGCGGGATACAGCCCAGGATGACTCTTCCACAGAGCCGAGGCAGCGACTACCCTCGCGAAGCCGAAGAGTGAGGTTGTTTCTAAACGACGAAATACGCGACTATCCCAAGTTTCAGAAGGTTATCTTCAGAAACAACAGGATTATGACTCCGATAATCCTTAGATCCCGAAACCAATCCAAACACAATCCAAGTTTGAGATAGTTTAACTTTCGAATAATTCAAATGCAATGGCTCAAACAAACAGAAACAGAATCATCTCTCAATAATATTGACACTTTATAGTAAATACACACACAACCCAAGTTTCAGATAGTTCATCGTCAAAATAATTAAAATGCAATGACTTATCCAAGAATCTGGGAACTTTAAATACTTACAAAAACAATACAAGGTTCAGATACCTTATCTTTTAAGTAACCAATATAGGAACTTGAAATTCACACAACGATTAAAAATACAGTAGGTATAGATTATGATAGAAATCAGATAGAATGATCCACTGAACCCTCCCCTCGGATGAAATAAAACCATATTTACACTATTCGCAACTGTCTTGTTGATCTATATTTCAGGTTTTATACTATTGTGTTCAAAATTAAAAAAGATCAATAGGTTTAACTAAAGTAATCAACAATGATGAAGCACAAGAGATGCATTTTATAAATAATTTTACAAGGTATAATGTTGTATTTATATGCAACTCAAAATGCTAGGGGTTGTCTGAGAAATATTCGATTAGCCTCACTAAAGTTAAGATTATAGTTAAATTTGCAGAAATACATGTTGTAGGTACAATATTATACCAGGTTTCAGAAAGGCGTTGAAATCGATCACCCACAAATCTCTTGAGCTATAAACCGATTTGAAGAGATGCCTTTTTGGTGGATGCACTCGAGGGGCATAACCTTTTCCAGGGCATTCAAGACCCAACCGTTGGGTTTTCATGTTTTTCGCTAACTGCTCGACCGGAATGCGATGCCGGGGCTCTGGGCTGATGCCCGTGGCTGTGCTGCCTTTGGGGGCTGAGATAGGAGGCAGGCATCCTACCGTGGGCGGTGGGCTGGAACTCGGATCCCCAAAAGAGGGGGAGGGAGGCCTATCTCGGACATATCTCGCATATGCCCCGCCAGATCGTAACTCTGCCAGAGGCCGAGTATATCTCATTGGTTGCGTATTGGGATCGGCCTACTCAGACGGAAATGATGATACACTGGAGGACAAATCGATGGATAAGTGTTTTGTAGCGAATCATCCATGGAAACAGTTGCATTTGAGCCACTCAACGGGCCTGATTAAACAGCTGTGACCACGGGGCTTCCACTTAGTTGGTAAGTCAATATTTTAATTGGTCTTATTCCCTGGAACACAGCCGTTCATTAACTTCTTGGCCACAAATCAGGCTGTTGCATGAGCCTGCAAATACAAATTAAGTGCCCCAAATAGCCAAACCAGATGGCATTTAGGTAAACTCATTTGGAAAATCAGAGCAACAAACCCAATTTCTTGCAGTGTCTCAGAGGCTGTGGCTGCGACGGTGCAGGTAAGCAAAAGCTACAGATACATATGCATCCATGCAGCCGTGTATCTGAATCTTTGTAGCTCTCTTGAGCGGCGTTGTGTTTTTCTGTTGATTTTCATCGGCTTTGCTGCCTTTGTCTATTTTGGGTTTCTGTTTATGGCGTGGGTTTTTCCTTTTCTCAATTGCATTTTTGGGCGCGCTCGCGGCCGTCACAGTGGCGGTGAAAAAACTAGGGAAACAAACTTAATAGTAATATATTTATGAGCTGAAAAAGTCATATTATATGTGCTGCTAGTTATATGGCTCAAGAAATGTTGGCATTATTCCATATCCATATGTGTGAATAAAATGGAAAGGAATTTTAATAAAGTTAACCACAACATCAACGACTTATAGAAATTTACTGAAAGTGTATATACTTCTATCTATCTAGTACATTTGTACATAAATAGAGTTGTCTAAGAAATTGCTTGCAAAAATATTGCAGTATCGTATAATTTCTTTCGGATCGGTAGATATTTTTTGAATGTGATATCCATCTTTATCGTTTTATTTTCTAATTTTTTAATACTAATATATGACTACGTAATGCATTTCAGGACACTCTGCATATCATGTTCTAAAATACATTATTCAAGACCTTCATAGTTGTATATGAGTATATATTTCCCCTCGATTTGAAGACTATTCTTGTGGCGACGCCTGTTTGGGTGTCATTGAAGGCTGTGTGTTGTGGAAACAGCAGAATTACCCAAATAACTTCGAGCATCGCCATGCACTTATATAGCTATATGCTTGTAATCGGATCGGATCGGCATGTTGGCCAGTGCCAGTCGGTTCTGGATCTCAATTGCTGGCCAAAAACAACAAGACACGGCTAGCTATTGGCTCCTCCGCCATTCAGTCGGACAGTCAGTCAGTCAGCGTATGTATTTCGTTTTCTTTTCGCATTCCTCAGCGTCGCATTGCGTTTTTTTTTGTTTTGTTTTGTTTTTACTTGTTTTTATTTGTCGCATTTCGACTTTTTTATTTTTACTTTTCCCTCTGGCTTGGTTTGCTTGTAACTGGACTGCAAGGCTGAAGGGGGGGTGGTGTTGGGTGTTGTTATGTATGCGGGGCCTGGCGTTTAACTCAGATTTTAGCACAAATTATTAAATATTTGACAGCGGCAACGAAAGTGAGAGCGCCGCGCCGGCAAGTGGAAAATCAACAATAAAAAAATATACATAGGTACTCGTACATAGGTGGAAAAGGGGAAGAGACTTCCGCACAGAATCGCTAATTTATGCGATTATTGGTAAGGCAATCTCGCGAGCCATTTGCGGTCGCGTTTTTGTCATTTTAATAACTTTGGTATTGCAGGCGAAAAGCCCGCAAACCCATCGAAACGTGTTCGTCGCAGTGAAAGTAACAGGTAACAGGTAACAGGTGGTGACCGCGACGGTCAACAAGCCGAGGAAATGGGGAAATTCGCTGGCAAATCGAGCTAGAAGTTCGATTGAAAAGGGTTCTAGCCGATTCCTGTCAGTCTCCCCCTAAATGGCATGACGACTACTGCCGAAGTCAGAAATTTGTGCTTTTCTAAAGTAATATAAAAATTGATTGTTTGAATTTACATACATTACATTTTTTGAATTTGAATTCGCCGTTCGCGCCACTCGATTAAGTGGCATCCCTGCAAAGTTATCGATTGCAAGCTGCACAGCGGTCTATCTGAAAGCAGCGGTGTTGAAATAAGGTTAGTAGTGTTTAAGCCACCTCCTAATGATTTTTAAGATACACAAATTAAGAGCTCAGTCCGTTCGTCCGCGAGTTCGCCGTTCGCGCCACTCGATTAAGTGGCATCTCTGCAAGGTTATCGATTGCAAGCTGCACAGCGGTCTATCTGAAAGCAGCGGTGTTCAAATAAGGTTAGTAGTGTTTTAGCCACCTCCTAATGATTTTTAAGATACACAAATTAAGAGCTCAGTCCGTTCGTCCGCGAGTTCGCCGTTCGCGCCACTCGATTAAGTGGCATCTCTGCAAGGTTATCGATTGCAAGCTGCACAGCGGTCTATTTGAAAGCAGCGGTATTCAAATAAGGTTAGTAGTGTTTTAGCCACCTCCTAATGATTTTTAAGATACACAAATTAAGAGCTCAGGCCGACAGTCCGCGTAATGTTTCCTTTTCATAATCTGCTCTAAAACCGTTTAAGGGGAAAACGGAGTAGGCTTCTGGTTGCCACCTTTTACAAAAAAAGTTTCTACCTGGCAGGCGTCCCGTTGTCTGACAGTCCGTTCTGGAAAGCCCAGACTACAAGTTGAATACAAGCTTCTCCACAAAAATTATAAATTTGTAAAATTGTGCTATTTTTGGCATTATTTGTAGTTTTCATTTACTGCTCACCCCTCGCGATTAGGTGGCTATTGGTAAGTCATCCCGATTGGAAGCTGCAAAGCGGTTTCATTTCAATTGTCGCTTATAGAATTACGAATCAAAGATGCCTGTCGTCAAGCTACAGTCCTCCGACGGGGAAATATTCACAGTAGACGTAGAGGTCGTGAAGTGCTCCTGCACCATCAAGGCCATGTTGGAGACCTGCTGCGTGGAGGACGATGACGATGCCATTGTGCCGCTTTCCAAAGTCAACTCGACCATATTGGACATGGTGCTGGTCTGGGCTCATTACCACAAGGACGACCCCGAGCCCATCGATGACCAGGATAATGACTACTACGACATGACTCTGTGGGACGCCGACTTCATCAATGTGAACAAAGAGACGCTCTATGAGTTGATTAATGCTGCCAACTATTTGGATATTCAGGGGCTCCTAGAGTTGACCTGCAAGGGTCTGGCCAACATGATCAAGGGCAGGACTCCGGATGAGGTCCGCCGGGCATTCAACATTAAGAAGGACTTTTCTCCCGAAGAGGAGGAGCAGGAACGCAAGGAGAACGCGAGGATGAGGGATATGTAACCAAACCCAAGCAACCAATCAAGTTCTCCATTCCGGGAGGAAAGCTGCGACTGCTTCCTAATTTAATTGATAGTTTTATCATACACTAAGCACATACATGAACACGATAATTTAAAGATAGTTGTACGAACTTTTTAACTCTGTAGCATTTCATACAGAATAAATATTACCCGATATAATTCCGGGAATTCTGAAATTTGGCTAATCGAAAAATGGCAACTTTTGCCTCGAAACGGGGGAATTCTTTAGGAGCTTGTAGATTTGAATTCGCCGTACGCCCTGGTGATTAAGTGGCATCTCTGCAGGTCGTGCTAGTTATCGCGCTAGCTTCTTAGGAGGTTATCGCTCATCGCTTATCGATTGCAAGCTGCAAAGCGGTTTATTTGGCATCCGTCTGACAAAGGTAAATTGTATTTTTCTTTCCTCGCAACAATCATTTGTGAGTTACACTAAGCGCATAGGCCGAACTTTGTTTCGCACTTGTCAGTCCCTCCTAGTCTTAGTAATAAAGCCTTGGATATTCACTCCTCATTTACCTTTCTTCTGAAACAGAGGCACGTGGTCGGTAAAGCCCAAGGAATATACCTATTGTTCACTTCCCTATTATTTGGAAAACATGAGTGAAGAAACCATGAACAGCGTCAACCTTGAGTCCTCCGACGGGGTGATCTGCACAGTGGACATCCGGGCTGTGAAGTGCTCTGGCACCATCACGGCCATGCTGGAGGCCAGCAGGAACTTGCAGGACAAGAACGCGACCGTGCCGCTTCCCAAAATCAAGGGGGCCACTTTGCTTAAGGTGGTGAGCTGGGCCGAATACCACATAAATGACCCCGAGTTCATCGAAGACTATACCATCATCTGCGATTGGGACGCCGAATTCATGAAGGTCGACACGGACACTCTCATCGAACTGATTCTGGCCGCAAACTATTTGAATATCTTGGGTCTGAATATGCTCACCTGCCAGACTGTGATCAACTTGATCAAGGGCAAGACTGTCGAGGAGATCCGCGAGGCCCTCGGCATAAAGGTGAAGGTGAAGTGCCCCTCGAACGACGAAGAGACCGAAGAGGACGAAGAATGGTCCGAAGAGGACGAGATAGATGCGCAAGGAGAACAAATGGAGGCAGGAGATGTAGCTGGTCACATCTCCCAATCAAGTTCTCCCGTCCGGGAGGAAAGCGGCGACTCCAGCTCTCTCTAATTTCTACTTTTTTCATACACTTAGTACATATGTACACGATGACCTGAGGATTGTAGCGAAACAGTGGTACGAACTTGTGGCATTTAATAAAAGGATCATATTACAGAATTCGCAATTTGTATAAATCTGTATTTGCTGGATTGCAAGGTACCCCTTTATGACCTTTTTGTCAATTTTTCAGCACAAGTGGGCGATTCGGCTAGTTATACAAATAATATTGAAAATAGGTAACAAATGATATAACTTTAGATCCTTCAAGGTCGAGTCCTCGGAGATCGGGTGATCAGGTCCCTGATCTGGCTGCAGCATGTCGTTACTAAACAGTACAACTTCCCTGTGGAGAAAAATCTCGACTACAGCGTTTCTACTAGTTTATATAAAAAGATGGGGCGGAAATGATCAATTTGAATGGGTCGTTCGCGCCTTGCGATCTCTGAAACTCCTCTCAGGTATTGATTGTAAGCTGGAAAGTGTTGTATTGCTGCTGAGATGCTAAACACTTTGGTACTACCTTCAATCCTTCTTTTATAGATATAATCAAGTGCATAGCGAAGTCCCCCAGGAACCATTTAAGAGTTTTACATAAACCAAACATTGACAGGAAATGGGACAATGACTAGCAAAACAAAGTGGGCCCTGGATTTCTTTTTTTTATTCTTATTTTTTGACACTTGACAGTCGCCCTGTTTGCTTTCAGTCTCTTCCGAAAAGGCAAGACTTCGTATCGAAAAAAAAGTTGTAATTTATACAAAAAAAATTTTAAATTATATTTGCATTTTTACCATTTTTACCGCTTTTTACCGCTCGCGCCTCGTGATTGATTAATGCCAAAATAATGCCAGACATCAACATACAATCCTGCGACGGGTGGATCTACACAGTGGACATCCAGGTCGTGAAGTGCTCTGGCACCATCAAGGCCATGGTGGCGGCCTGCAGGAGCTTGCTGGACAGGAACTCGGCCGTGCCGCTGGCCAAAGTCAACGCGGCCACATTGTTTCTGGGGCTAAGCTGGGCCAAGCACCACCGGAATGACCCCGAGAACAGCACCGACTATATGAACGGCTACATCTGCCCTTGGGACGCCGAATTCGTCAATGTCGACTACGGCACTCTCATCGATTTGATCCTCGCCGCCAGGTATTTGGAAATCCAGGGCCTGTTTCATCTCATCTGCTTGACTGTGGCCAACATGATCCGGGCCAAGGCCATGAATGATAACCGCAATTCCATTGACAACGAGTAGATGCGCAAGGAGAACGACTGGATGGAGGAGATGTAGCCAATCACACCTCAAGTTTTTCCATCCGTTGGGAAAGCGGCGCCTGCTGCTTAATTTAATTAGTTAATTGAGTTTTAATTTAGTTCTTGAACACAGTGGTCTGAGGATGTGCAACGGAAGACATGGACGAGCTCTATACACTCTATACCCTATAAGAGTTCATAAAACCTAAACAGAATAAAGATCCTCCGACCCAATAACAGGGCAGGTTTATTGGGACAAAAGTCTGGGGTAAAGTTTGGGAATTCTGAAGTTTGGCTATACAAAGAATCGCTGCTTTTGCCCCCAAAAGGGGGCTTGTCTTCGGGTACGTCTGTCCGTCTTTATGTACGAGTATAAACACCTCATTCCCGGAGATGGTAAATGCTAGAGGTGTAATTCCTTTTTGCTTTCGGTGTTTTATTATTTCATACAGTTCAAGTTTATTTCAACTTTTTGGCACGCTCCTTTCCGCCTTTGTAATTGTATTTTCTTCGACATATTTGCCCAAGAACTTGGGAAAAATTAGATTTTCCTTTTCAAAATTTGCTTTGAAAGCGTTTAAGGGAAAAACGGAGAAGGCTTCTGATTGCCGAAATTTACAAAAAAAAGTCTCTACCTGGCAGGCGTCCCGTTGTCTGACAGTCCGTTCTGGAAAGCCCAGACTACAAGTTAAATACAAGCTTCTCCACAAAAATTATAAATTTTTAAAATTATCGTGCTATTTTTGGCATTATTTGTAGTTTTAATTGCTCGCCCCTCGCGATTAAGTGGCTCTTGGTAAGCCATCTCGATTGGAAGCTGCAAAGCGGTTTCATTTCAATTCTCGCTTATAGAATTACGAATCAAAAAGATGCCCGTTGTCAAGCTACTGTCCTCCGACGGGGAAGTGTTCACAGTAGACGTAGAGGTGGCGAAGTGCTCCTGCACCATCAGGGCCATGGTGGAGACCTGCTGCATGGAGGACGATGACGATGCCATCGTGCCGCTTTCCAACGTCAACTCGACCATATTGCGTAAGGTGCTGCTCTGGGCTCATTACCACAAGGACGACCCCGAGCCCAACGACGACCAGGATAATGACAACGACGTCATCATTCCGTGGGACGCCGACTTCCTCAAAGTGGACCAGGGCACGCTCTATGAGCTGATTATTGCCGCCAACTATTTGGATATTCAGGGGCTGCTAAAGTTGACCTGCAAGAGTGTGGCCAACATGATCAAGGGCAGGACTCCGGATGAGATCCGCAAGACATTCAACATTCAGAAGGACTTCTCTCCCGAAGAGGAGGAGCAGATACGCAAGGAGAACGAGTGGATGGAGGATATGTAACCAATCGCATCTGAAGTTGTTACATTCCTTAGGAAAGCGGCGCCAGCTGCTCAATTTAATTAGTTAATTTAGTTTTATCATGGACCAAGCACATATATATTTGAACACAGTGGTCTGAGTGAACTCTATAGACTCTATAGAGTCTATAGAGGGTATACCCTATAAGAGTTCATAATATCTGAACAAAATAAAGATCATCCGACCCAATAACATGACTGGTTTATTGTGACAAAAAACAGGGGGAAGTTTGGGAGTTTGGCTAGACGAAAAATCGCAGCTTTTGCCTTCAAAACGGGGCCACCCTTTGCCTAGGCACCGGGGTGCTGATGCCAATTCCCGATGTCATCATATTCATTTCTGCTTTGACTTACATCCGTCAAACAATCTGAAAAAACAAATGAAATAATGGTAGATCAAGAAAATAGGTAATGGTATCATCTCGTTGCCAAAAAATCTCGGCTACAGCGTTTCCACTAGATTATGTAAAACGATGTGGTGGAAATTTTCAATTTTCGTTTTTTGCGCTTGCAACTCTGCAACTCCTAGTTATCGATTGTAAGCTGACAAGTGTTTTATTGCTGCTAGTGAGCTGTCAAAAAACATCGCTTTTCTCATTCGTCTTGACAGGCGTCCCCTTTGCTGTCAGTCTCTTTTGAAAAGACAGGACAAAAGTAAGTTTTCTTTCTTTAATAGAATAATTTTTAAATTATATATTTGGCATTTATATCGGCTTTCATAGCTCGCGCCTTGTGATTGAGTAGCTTCTCTGCAGGTTATCTGTTTATCGAGTACAAGCTGCAAAGCCTTTTACTTGGCATCCGTTTGACAAAGGTAAGTTGTATTCTTGTTGCCTCGCAACATTTATTGGTAAGTTATTCTATGCGAATAGGCCGAGATTCTTGTGCATTTTCGCACCTGCCCATTCCTCCTAGTTTTAGTCATGGAGCCTTGGAGGTTCACTTTACTTTTTAACTTGCCAGTGATTGTTACTTCTGAAACAGAGGCACGTGGTCGGTAGAGCCGGTAGGAATATACATATTATTAACTTCCCGATTATCTGGCCAACAGGAGAAAAACAAGTATGCCATACATTAAGCTAGAGTCCTCCGACGGGATGATCTGCGCAGTGGACTTGCGTATCGCGAAGTGCTTTGGCCTCATCAGGACCGTGATGCAGATCTGCAAGATCCCGGAGGACCAAAACTCGGTCGTACCGCTGGCCAGAGTCAACGGGGAAATGTTGGTGAAACTACTTTCATGGGCCGAGCACCACGTGGACGACCCCGTGGCTACTGATGACGATGAGTTCCTCGTGGGCGACAACAAGCCTATTGATGACGACGAGGTCCTCGTTGGCGACAACAACGACATCAGCGCTTGGGACGCCAATTTCCTCAAAGTTGACCAGAACACACTCTTCGAGATGATTCGGGCCGCCAACTTTTTGAATATCAAGGGACTACTGGAGGCGGCCTCCAAGACTATGGCCAACATGATGGAGTGGATGGAGGAGTAGAAGGCGTCGGGGCTCTTCAGCTTCCCAAGTTTGACGATACTGCAGACTATATATAGTACAAATAACCACGTTTGTTTTGCGCTTCGTGCGCCTAACATAAATCTGGAAACACCTGAAGATGTATAATGACGTAGCGTTACTAACTTGTCAAACTCACTGAAATTACCTGACCACAATGCATATGTCCCGATATAATAGCAAAGCAGAAGCCAAGTGTTTTTCTCTGGGGTTTCGGGAATTGTGAAGTTTGACTGAGATTTGTTAAGTAGAAAAAGAAGATGGGGCACAAAAAAAAACAAAATTATACCATGTACCTTGAGGAACAACTGGTATATTAAGTTTGTGCAAATGTATGTAACAGGCAGAAGGAAGCGTTTGCGCCCCAAATAAGCGACATATATATTCTTGATCAGCATCAACAGCCCAGTATGGGCACAAAAAACAACTGAAAATATGTATTATATTAATTATTAAAAAAAAATGGTTGGTTAAGAGAGGAGGTACATGTAATATGTTATATCGTCGTCGATAAATCTCGACTACAGCGTTTCTAATTGTTTTAACATAAATTTGAATTCGATTTAATCATTCGCGCCTCACGACACTGCATGTCGTGCTAGTTATCGATTGCATGGCTGTGAAACAGCTGATCGCTGGCATTGGCCTGAGAGCTTAACCGGTTAACAGACTCCCGGTTGCGATATCTTGTACCAATCTTTTTTGTATGCCGCTAACCTTTTCTAGTGCATTTAGTTTTGGCTGGCTTTTTTGTTTTGTTTGCTAAAAAAAGCATATTTTAGAAAATATCGATAGTGCAGCAGAGTGCCCGATAGTTAGTATTTATTGTCCCGATTGATTTGGTCACACCGGGTCAGTCTTTTTTTTCACGGTCTGCTGCGCAGTTTTCATCTTTTTTCCTTAAATTTCGGAAACTCGCCGAGCCCGCTGTCTGCCTTTGTCACGGAAAATCGACCCCCAGGTAAGTTTCCGCAATCGAAGGCCGCCAAAGGAAATCAAAAAAATGCCAAAATCGGTATTAAAGGAGGAGCAGACACGCACAGGTTGCGTGTTTCCAAAAAAGTGCCTCTCTCCGTGTCTGTGTGGCTGTGTGTGTGTGAGCGTGTGTGCGTGCATTTGTGGGCTTGTGTAAGTGCGGGCACTCTTCTTTTTCGTCACTTTTTCCTTTTCCTTTTGTCTCCTATAACGGGATCTGGCATCATAAAACATAATTCGAGGAAATCGTAATCTTGCAACTTGAATCTCGGATTATTTCCTTAAATATTAAATAGAACCCTTGTCCCGGGGCTGGTAATCTTTGATTTTCGGTAACCTGAAACATTTGTTTACACAATGTGACCAAATGTGATCAAGTTTCTGGCATACCACGCATTCCTAGTAAATTCTCAATGCCATATCACTATAAACCTTCAATAGATTCTCTCTGATTGTAAAATCAGCTTAGAAATGGAATTTTATTGAATTTTTCCCTTTTTATTCACCTATTTCCGGTATATCTACCTTACAAGAACAATAGCTTATTTTGGAATTGGTGGAATAGGTAAACAAATAGATCATAAATAGGGATTTTCTTTGTTTACCAAGAAGGGATAATACTAAAACTCAATAGCTGCTCTCATATGGTGAAATAGGACCAGAAAAAGATCAAATATAGGACTCTTTGCTTTGTTAATCATCTTTTTCTAGTACAAGATCAAAACAAGATCAAAAGTTTCCTTTGGATTGCTGAAATAATATAAAAAGTATGTAAAATATAGAATTTTTCCTTTGTTATTCAAGCAGGATCCATATTAACACTCAAATAGAACCAGATACAAGGCTTTTCCCTAACTTGTTCAGATATATTTGGCTTTTTGCCCAACACCTCAAGTTCTTGGAGTTTACTCACTTGTATGCTTGAAAAGGGATCGTATTGTCGTCAAAAAAGAGGGTCATCAGAAAATAAAGCCCATCATCCAGTAGAAGAGTTAAAGATAACGTTTCTCCCCCGCTAATTCTCGTGTATCTGAAACAGAAACCTAGTTACAGTTTCCCCCCTTAAACCAGTCACTCACTGCCCTTCTGCTTGATCTTGCCAACAGGAAGGAAATCAACATGCCCAGCATCATTAAGTTGCAATCCTCGGACGAGGAGATCTTCGACACTGACATCCAGATTGCCAAGTGCTCTGGAACCATTAAGACAATGCTGGAGGACTGCGGAATGGAGGAGGACGAGAACGCCATTGTGCCTCTGCCCAACGTTAACTCAACCATTTTGCGCAAGGTGCTGATCTGGGCCCACTACCACAAGGACGACCCGCAGCCCACCGAGGACGACGAGAGCAAGGAGAAGCGCACCGATGACATTATCTCCTGGGACGCCGACTTCCTCAAGGTCGATCAGGGCACCCTATTCGAACTGATTCTGGCCGCCAACTATCTGGATATCAAGGGCCTGCTGGAGCTCACGTGCAAGACTGTGGCCAACATGATCAAGGGCAAGACCCCGGAGGAGATCCGTAAGACCTTTAACATCAAGAAGGACTTCACGCCCGCCGAGGAGGAGCAGGTGCGCAAGGAGAACGAGTGGTGTGAGGAGAAGTAGACGCCGTCGCCAGCCCCCTGACCAATTGCCTTTCCAGTGAATCGATCCGGAAGGATTGGCGGCCCGTGCTGGCTAATTTAGTTAATAGTTTAATCATTCATTAACCATCATTAAACACTATTACCAAGCAGCTTTTTTTTTTTTTTCTTCGCCTCGTGCGCCCAAAAATTCGATAAATATTGATACGATGAGCAGAGGATGTGTAGTGGAGTAGTTGAGCGAACTTGTCAACTCTGTAGCGTACCCAATAAGAAACCATATTACTTCACCAAAATATATATTACCCGACACAATACCCGGTGACGTGTTTTTTTTTCCGGGAATCCCGGGAAATTATAAATTGTGATTCCAGGAAAGCCTCCATCGACTTCTTGTTTTTTTTCCTGTATTGTTGTGCTTTCTTATCTGCTGCTCGCGTTGCTATGTAATTTCAGGGGCTTTTGAACAATACTGTATATTATATATGTATATAATGTATAACAGCACATTAACAGAGCAGATGTTTCTGCGGGAATTTCGGAAATACACCGAGAATTTGTCAAATCGAGGGCCACGAAATTTCTGGATTTGTCTTGCTGTTGGTTATCTTGACATTTTCCAGATTTATTTTGCTCTTATCTTTTCTTTTTCCAGAAATTTCTGTGTAAAGTTTTTCATTTAAATTGGCGGGACAACGGTCTGTTAGTTTGCGCCCAACAGCACTAACAGGGCTGTTATGCGTAGAGCGCCATCTAGGGTTTTAAATTTGTCATTAACGGCAATCCGAGTGAGTGCCATCTGGTGGTGGTTTTAGCAACCATTAATTTCACTCAAATCATTTGAGTGAGACTCAGAAGGCGCAACAGTTTATTTTTTTTTCGATTTGTTCTCACAAACTTGATCGGGAAAAAATTTAAAAATTCACAATTAATTGATGATTGTTTTGAGTTTCGAATTATTTTTTAAAGCCACCAAATATTGTTAATATATTTTATATTTCCGAAAATATTGGTCAAAAATTAATAAAAACTAATAGTGTGTTTTTAATTATTTAATTATATAAAGTAGCGATATATTCTAGAAAATATACAAACATTTGTTTTAAAAGACATAAAAACTGCATTTCCCAAAATATCTCAAATAAAAGCAAAGTTATTCACTACCAAGGCTGTAACATTAACGATTTAATAATTAAATATTAAAAACAATGTTGAACTTTTTGATTCAAAAACTTGTTCGAAAATGTCAGCCAAAGTATTCGATGTAGTTTAAGGTTTTGGCTCCCTAATTTTTAATATATGTAATTTTCCAAAATTCTTTTACACCTACTCCTTCAAATTGTAGAT
>JAJJHQ010010534.1:444593-490294 GCA_021223825.1 Drosophila ironensis
TTACTTTATTTTTTTCTATATTGCTTTTTTTTCTATTTTGCATAAAGTTAATATACCATTTAATATACTTTTTCCTTTATCCTTTTTTTTATAATTATTAAAACCAATGGCATTTCAACAGTCCCTGTGATTTACCAGGAATTGATGTCGCGAGAATACACATATAGGTATACCTTATGGGGTTGGAGATGTCTCCTTCTGTTTTTTTTTTTATTAAAAAATATGGAATAGTGAGTGACAAACAGTATAACACCTTCGTCTCTTTTTTTTTGCAATAAACTTTTTACTTTACCCTTTTTTTATAATTATTAAGACCAATGGAATCTTCCAAGTCATTATCTGGAATTGAAGTCTCGAGAATATAATAGGTACACTGCGGTTGGAGATGTCTCCTTCTGCCTGTTACATACATTTGCACAAAGATAATATACCATTTGTTCCTTAAGGTACATGGTATACAAATAGAATATCCACAGCAAAATGAAAATAGCATATCCATGGCAGGTTTCTTTGAAATGGAAAATTGTTTACAACTCTTTTCTCAGGGGAACAATGGGGAAGGTTAAAGACACACTAGCATCAAATTTGCGATATCATATAGTCAAAACTAATTATGTTCCAGAAATGTTTTTTATACTTTTAGAAACATCAAGGCCTGAATTTCCAAAAAGTGTTTTAGCTGCCAATTAAAAAAAAGAGTTTGAAATTTACAATAAAGAAAAGAGTTTGTAAATACATCATTAATAACTTGGTAAAAAGTGCTTGCAAATCCTTGAAAAATTACTCCCAGAGCATTGTTTAGTCTGAGTCCTAAAAAGCCTTTTGAAATGCGAAGACATTTCTTCATTTTGCTAGAAAAATAGATTTAAATTTTAAAAATATGCAATCCTTTAAGCTTTATTACTACAAAAAGGGTACATTTCTTAATCAATGAACCATGCACAAAATTTAGGGGTCATTTCGTAGAGATCATTGGTTTTTATGCAAAAAATTACAAGGCAAATATAATTGACTAAAAGTTAGCTTAAGATAATTTATAAATTTATTAAAAATATGACTTTTTACCGAAGGTTTGTGAAATGTTGAGAAAATTGAATTCTTATAAGTATCTCTTTCAAGAACGGGCAAATATGTAGGTATATACATATATGAAATCTATAGTGTGTGTTTATTAAGCATGCAAAGCATTGCAAAGGATACATCACTTATAGCAATTCATAATTTATAGTGGCATGTATTTAGCTCCTATAATCTGAATGTGTCGACAGTCTTGCATCATTGTGATTTACTATACACATTTCCCGAATAACCAAAAGTGACACAAATTGAGGTGGCCAATTTGGAGGCAAGAAAGATGAATCACAAGTGGAGGAGTTCGAATTAGCTGGCAATTTGTTGTTCGCTCTGTTTTGATCGGTCACCTCGTAAATTGTCACCCAATTAAGTTTACGATAAACCCCCCCGATACTCGTATTTTTCCCCACTCGATTTTTCAAAACACAATTTTTTATTGCCACCGATTCTGTTTGGGAACACGGGATTGAGCAAGTGCCGAGTTCCGGGATGGGATGGCCATTAAGTTGCTTTATGATGCGCCGCCATAAATTAGCGCAGCCGCCGGATCAGCCGGAGACTTTGACTTGGACTCCAAATCCACTCGACTCTATTAATATCCGAGTGCTGGCGGGGGCCGAGGGCGGGGCTCTGAAACTCTAGATTTATGTTCTCCTATGGGAATGCGTGGGATGTTATCGTAGGACTTGCCGAATGCATAATACTCCCCCTAACATACTAGTATAACATGTATGTATGTGCAAGCCCATATGCCACATGACTGCGTGTATATGCATACATATGTATGTAACATAGATTGTGCCAGCGGGATGTTTAAGTGTAAATTTCATCTGGCCTCGGAGAATTTCCGCCATCCAGAGACCCCTTACCATCCAATCGCTCTCTATGCAAATGTAAATAATGCAACTTTTGGTCGCTCGCCTCGCCCATCGATCAAAGTCTTAAGGGGGGTTGGGGTTGGGTTTTGGGTTGGTGTTGCTGTTGGGTTTTCCCTCATTCAAGCAACTGGGTGGGGGTTCCTCCAAAGCGGGGCTGTTGTGGGAGGCGTCTGAAACGTTTTGTTTATGGTTGCCATCGACTTTTGTCGGGCAACTCGTTGGCTCAGCTCCGCCGCCTTTTCCCCTGAATGCATGTGTGAAATTGAGATTGTACTACCTCAAAGCTACGTCGAAAATCGAAAGTGAAAATAATTAGGGACGTGTGAAAAACCCCTCTAAAAGTGCATAGCCGATGATCGTCACCATCAAAATAAACTCTATACAAGAGTTTTCCTGAAAACCTGCAAAATCCCTCAAGAACTTTTATAGAAAAATTTGAGAAAATTAAATACACATTAAACAAGTAGAAACGCTGTGGACGAGATTTCTCGACAACGAGATACCATGTACCATAGCTTCGCTGAATCTGACAGAACGCCACGCCTTTACAATATTTGCTTTCTTGACACGATAAATAAATTTTAAGAAACTAGCGGGATAAAGTTATTATCCAAATCGGATACTAAATATAGAAGATATGGGCACAGCAACGGCATAGTGATTGGGATCGATAAAAAGTTATCGAAAAAACTGTAAACGGTCAAAACTGTGTGACCGAGTGCTGCAATCGCAAAAAGGGCTAAAATTCGACAACTGCGTTTCTACATTTGCCCATCAAAGCAAGCAATTGGTTACACCTCTGGACAGCCATGCATTCAATCCTCACAGTTCAAACCGCCCTCGAGCGGAAAGGTCGTCACTTTTATTGTTTTACTATAAATATATTTAGTTTATTTTATTTATTTATTTATTTATTTTTTTTTTGAAATATTTTTAAGCTTTTTTTTAATTTACAATGGTATAGTGAACACCCTCGTCATACAGAAGTTTTATTCCCATTCATCTCCCATTTCGCTTACCTCACTTGCACCACTGCCTTCCCGTTTTTAATTTTAACTTCAATTTTTTCTATATTGCTTTTTTTTATTAAAAAATATTTACTCTACCCTTTTTTATAATTTTTAAAACCAATGGCAATGACAACAATCTCTGTGTTTAATCATCTGAAAAAGTTATTACACATATAGGTATACTTTATGGAGTTGGAGATGTCTCCTTCTGTTTTTTTTTTTATTAAGAAATATGGAATAGTGAGTGACAAACAGTAATAACACCTTCGTCTCATTTTTTTGCAATAAACTTTTTACTTTACCCTTTTTTTACAATTATTAAGACCAATGGAATCTTCCAAGTCATTATCTGGAATTGAAGTCTCGAGAATATATAGGTACACTGCGGTTGGAGATGTCTCCTTCTGCCTGTTACATACATTTGCACAAAGTTAATATACCATTTGTACCTTAAGGTATATGGTATAAAAATCTCAAAAGTTGTTACATAAACTAGAACAAACTTAATATACCATTTGCAACCTAAACTTTGTTGGCTTATATAAAATCTATCAGAGGTGCAGTTTTGTTTTGAATATTTTATTCATATTTAAACACAATTAAACCTTCAAAAGGCCTTTTCATTAGCTTATTACCAAGTTGTTAATTTAGGCTGCTAACCTAAGGTTTCTAATTTCATTATACTTGTAACGTGGCACATTCCTTTTCAATTGTCAACTTTGTAGATATTTTGTATGTCCCCCCATTAGATTTGAAGTTCTAAAAAACAATAAAAAGACATCACAATGAGCCCTTAAATATCCACGAGTTCCCCTTCAAACAATGCGACTGCGCTACCTATGAGCTACCCGAAGTAAATGCTATTTTTATGCACTATTCTGTTGCAAGTACACAGGCATTCGCAGCTACTCAGATGCGTGCTGCATCTCCGCATTTATTGTTATGGTTGGCGCAGTTTTGAAATCTTCAGTGGCACTTGAACGGAATGCAATGTGCGATCATTACCCGGGCTCCTCCGGCTCCATCTGTTTCCCCGATTTCCCTATATAGTTCATCATCCCCTAGTCCATAATTTCAGGTCATTTTTGGGTGGTCATTGACTTGTGCATCTGTTGCACTATTGCATTGTAGTCGGATGTACACTATGCTTTGGTTTTTAGTATTTGTTGGAAGTCAAGTTTTTTGATAACTCATAACAGGAGTTACCATATTTCCTGCAATGATTGTTCTATAATATTGATTATACCAGTACCTATGTATACCTTTGGATCTATACTATCAAATATTCCCTATACCTTCGAATATTACTGGATCTGTGCTATGAATTAGTATGAGTACACCTTTGAGTACACCTATGCATATTTTCGGATGTGTGCCATCCAACATCTGTGCTGCTGTGCAAGTACGAGTAGCATTGTATTCCATAGCGTTTTGCAGCAGATGCTGGCATATCTAGTAAGCATTTAAACATGCTCCTGAACAGCCATAAACAGAGCGTGCCCCATAATCTCCAACTCGCCGCCGTAAAGATTTTCCAACAATAAAAGATCCCAGAACTCGCGTCGTTTCTATTCAAATCACTTTTAGTCAAAGTGTTTTGCTCAAATTCATTCGATAATATTTCTGGCTGGCTGTTTATTCGCCGGCTGCTGCATTTGATTCTTTTGGTGGCCTGATGTGTGGCATGATTTCCGTTCGATTGAATATTTTGTTGCAATTAGCAGCCAAAGTTCGGCCGACAGCTGTTGCATGGAATTTCCAATCGAGTGTTCCGAATATGGCACCGGGAATTCGAATTAGAGCATCAATTGTAGGGGGGAGCGGGGTTTTTGGGAAATGTGGTGTCGGGTATACAGTTCTACTATATATGCATATATAGTAGACTCGCATGCATTTATGCAGGCAAAGTGGGCGTGCGCGTGGAATAAACCGAAACGAAACCGACCGGGCATCCATGCAAATTGTCTGAAATCAGACACACATGCTGGATGCTGGATGCTGAATGCTGGACGGGAATTCGGGGTCCCAAAAGAGGGCCAAAAGAGGGACAGTTGTGCATGAAATTTACATACAAAAATAAGAAAACACAGAGCCAAGCAGCACCAAGAACACTGCCGCAAAAGTGGAGATGCCCTCAAGGCGACAAACTTTGCCAATGTACAATTATCGGTATTGAAATACCCATTTCTATCAAAGTAACTCAAGGCAATATTCTATATATACATATATATCAGGGAAATTGGAGTTTAGCTGGCAAATAAATTGTCAAGTCGAAAAATGGGAAATTGTTTTCGAAAATGTTTAATTTTGAAACTTAATTTTGGTTGGGAATATCTGAGACACGAAATCTGTCTTTGGCTGTCTTTTCAGTAGCTAAACGATAATATTTAAATATCGTAATATTTGTAAAATATTTCCTGACTTGGAGGAAATACAAAACTGAAGAGGTCTTCTTGGATTGGTGAGATACCTACCTACAAGATATCATCCCCGAAATAAATTTCTAAAAATATTTATAATTGCACAAATTTTTTACGTATAGTATATCCATTATAACCCTTGATCTGCTGTTGCCTCTCTTTTTGGTCTGGCTATAAGTTTGTAGGGCGCAAAGAAAATCGTTGGTATATTCAAAGACATATTTGCGAAATCTGCGGAGGATCTGGCAGGGATTGGCAGCAGATGTTCGGATTTGTATCTCGCAGCCATCTTTGGCTTGGCCCAGAACCGTCCCGCCCCATGGAAGCAATTGCAGTTAAAGATTGGATTGACTGGCCGAGGGAATTTCGGTTTAAACCATATATTCACGGATATATGGACACGGGATGCGGGATGGGCGAGGGCGTGCAAATGTTTGCATTAGAGGGAAAGCAGTGCAGGAGGTGGAGCGACAAGTGAGACGTTCAGGGCAAGGACAATGCCTTTGAAGGACGATGCCAAGGAGGACCAGGGCGGGACAGGATGACAGAAAAAAGGAGCAAATGCGGGCAGTCGGAACGAACAAAAGTATACGAGTAGTATGCAACAAAATACGGCAGCAATGCAATCGAGAGAAATGAATTAAAAACCTGAAATGTCCTGTGGCTGCAGGGGAGGAAGTGTCCTGCCACAGGAGATGCCCAGAACAGGGCGCGGAGGGGCGGAGGGAAGAGAAGGGAACTCCCCGATACCGATAGCGATCCCAGCTTCGTGACCGTTCAAGTTGCTGCCGGATTTGCATGGACAAAAGTGAAAATTGAAAAGTGAAAAGCACCGCCCATTGATAAGCGGCTTAGGACTTCTGTTCATGTGGCAGTTGCAGGGAAAACTGCGGCGGGAAAAGTGCCCCGCCACAGTCATCCTGCTAATGAGAGTCACCCCTCGGAGGCATTTATTAAAGCCGGGTATCTATTACTTCTACCGCCTGTGTACATATTGTATCGCCGGAGAAATGTGTGCTCCCGCTGGGCCCGATGCTTACTACTTAGCCATACCCTTTCAAGGAGTCTTTGATGGTTTCGAAAAGGTTTGTTTACGGGTCTTGTAGTATGTTAAAGGTTTCTCTAATTGGTAGTAGCCCTATATAGGTATATTTACGTTGCTGGGAGTGTGGTTGCCATTGACTCTTGGACTGTTCCAGTGTAGTTTCTTTATATTTTCATGAATATAATTCAACAACTTACCACTAAACCTGAAGAAATTATTATTAATTAAATAAGAAACAAGAAATCAAAATGCTTTAATGGTATATGTACCTACTATAATCATTAAATAGGTAATAAAAATGAAAATATGTATTGACAAACCGAAAGTTATTCAAAGTTGAAGAAAAGGTTAATTTAAAAACCTGAAATTATTAAATTCCAATGCATTTATTGATAAAACTAACATTGGTTTATTATTCCTAATTAAGTTCCAGTAAATAATAACAATTAATTTACATTAGTTGCTAAAAATGAAATAGGAGTTGCTTTCTGCATTCGCATTCAACTTGATAAAAAAGGAAACAAATTTTTATGAAAACCTCCAAAACATTATTCTGCCGAAAAAGACAGGTAGCCCTGGGAAAACTGTGAATTTCCCTGTGAAAAGTCTGCTCTGCTGACTAGAGTTGAAATAATTTCGTTCTAAGAGAGTATCCAAAGCCACATTGACCGCATTGAGCGTTTCTGTTCCTGTTTTTTTCTCCGGTTTTTGAAGTCGACGCGTGTTTCCCGAAACTTTTCCTGACAGCAGCTCTGCCAACAAGCCCCCCCGTCGCCCCGTCGTCCCGTCGCCCCCTGCCCATCTGGATGATACCAACCCATCATCCTATCATCCCCTCAACCCGCCTTCTAACCCATTCCACGTGGCACCGCAACTTTCACCACAAAGTATTCGAAATTAGCACGCAGTCCTGGCAAACCGCACGCTCGCACAACCGACTCGCACAAACCCATTCGCACTCAGAGTTCCATGGCCGGGTAGCAAAAAACCATAAAAGTGAAATTGATGTCAGAGGAGGGCCGAGGGCGGGGAGGGGTAGGGGTAGGGGTAGGGGCATACCCGATTATGACACGTCGCTGGTGCATATATTAATGCCTGGCACTCGCTGCGAGCTGCCACTGTCACCTCGTGGCAAGCGGCAACCTCAAGTCATCTGGCGAGTGTCGAGATTTTGCGTGCGGTTTTCGGTGGTTAACACGCTGGCGGGGACAAGGGCTTGAGGGTTGTCTCTTCCGGCCCGGGATTGCGCATGCAATCCGGGACAGGGGAGGGCGGGTGTAGGAGGGGGAGTGTCAGCCCTTGGGATGGTCAACAATCCATTATCTGCTTATCGCCGTTGGCGATTTGCGCCCCGGAATCGGAAGCAATCACCCTTTGTGACCGCAAGGACGAGATGACAATCGCCAATCGGGCGGCTAATGATACTAAAACTTCCTCGCAACTCTATGAAGATTAAAGTTTAGTTTGTATAATTTCCTTGATAGATTATAGTTGATAGTTATTGAATGCCCTTTGCCTAATAAATACACATTAAGTGGTATTTCCTTAATTTTGCCTTACCCCTTTACACCTATGCAATTTTCTTCAAATAGGTTAAAGATAGAGACATAATTTTGAGTCCGGTTAAGAGTGTTGCATAGCCATTGACAGGAAATGGGATAATCACCTGCTAAACAAAGTAGGCCCTGGATTTCTGGTTTTTTTTGCCATCTACTTGACAGTTGCTCTGTTTGCTTTCAGTCTTTTCCGAAAAGGCAAGACAGTAAGTCGAAAAATTTTATACAAAAATTTAATTTTATTCTTGGCTTTTGTAATCGGCATTCATCGCAAGGGCCTCGTTATAGAGTAGCTTCTCTGCAGGTTGTCTGTTCATCGATTACAGGTTTGCTGTTTATCGGTATCTGCCAGACAAAGGTAAGTTGTATTCTTGGTGCCTCGCAAGCATTATTATACACCTACTTCACTTTTTCACTTGCCATTAACTCCTCATACTATATACTTCACTTCTGAAACAGAGGCCGTGGTGGGTAGAGCCCAAGGAATATATCATTCAATTCCTGAGATTCTGACACGCAACAACGAAATCATGCCAAAAATCAACATACAGTCCTCCGACGGGGTGATCTACACTGTGAACAGCCGGGTCGTGAAGTGCTCTGGCACCATCCAGGCCATGGTGGAGGCCTGCAGCAGCTTGCAGGACAGCAACTCGGCCGTGCCGCTGGCCAAAGTCAACGCGGCCACCTTGTTTCTGGTGCTCAGCTGGGCCAAGCACCACCGGAATGACCCCGAGAACAACGACGACTATGTAAACGGCTACATCTGCCCTTGGGACGCCCAATTCGTCAATGTCGACTACGGCACTCTCATCGATTTGATCCTCGCCGCCAGGTACTTGGAAATCCAGGGCCTGTTTCATCTCATCTGCTTGACTGTGGCCAACATGATCACGGCCAAGACTACGGATGAGAATTCCTTTGACGAGTAGATGCGCCAGGAGAGCGAGTGGATGGAGGAGATGTAGCCAATCTCAACTTTTTCCATCCGTTAGGAAATCGGCGCCTGCTGCTTCATTTAATTGATTAATTTAGTCTTATCATGCACTAAGGACATAAAAACAGATGGACGAACTTGTGAACTCTACACTCTATACCCTATAAGAGATCATAATACCTAAACAGAATAAAGAGCATCCGACCCAATAACAGGGCAGGTTTATTGGGACCAAAGTCTGGGGAAAGTTTGGGAATTCCACAGTTTGGCTAAACAAAGAATCGCTGCTTTTGCCCCCAAAAGGGGGCTTGTCTTGAAAATTTGGACCCAAGGTACAAAAAGTATTAAGTATATCAAAAGGTATATGCAATGTATGTAACAGGGAGATGGAAGCATTTCCGACCCCATAAGCATTATGAATATATTCTTGATCAGCATCAACAGCTGAGTGCAAACATATGTAGATATGTGTATGCTTGTACAAGTATGTAGCTAGATATGTCCGGCTGAATGTCGACAAGAGCACCCTCTTAGACCTGATTATGGCCGCCAACTACTTGGACATCAAGGGGCTGCTGCAGGCGGGCTGCAAGACTGTGGCCAACATGGTCAGGGGCAAGGCTGTCGAGAACATCGGCAAGACCTTCGACATCCAGGTGGACTCCTCTTTGGAAGAAGGGAAAGAAGAGGACAAGCGCAAGGAGAACGAGTGGATGGATAAGTAACCAAACACATCTCTTCCATTCGGGAGGCAAGCGGCGACTCCTGCTTAATTTAATTGCTAGTTTTATCATACACTAAGCACATCTGTACATTAGCACGATCTGAAGACGTGTTGCGAAATAGTTGTGCAAACTTGTGGCATATCAAAAAGGTTTCAAATTACAGAATATATATTACCCGACGCAATAAGAGGGCAGGTTTTTTTGTGGAAAAAGTCTGGGGGAATTTTGGGAATTCTGAAGTTTGGCTAAACGAAAAATCCCAAGCGAGGGCTTCTTTAGGAGTTTGAATTAAGTGGCATCTCTCCAGGTCGTGCTAGTTATCGATTTATGTTTCTATACCGATTAGCTTGCAGTGGGCCTTGTATTTCTGACATTTGTTTTCATTCGACTTGACGTCCCGTTTGGCGTCCCATTTCAGTCTCTCCCGAAAAGGCAAGTAAAGTCGACAAATTTTTTTTCATAATTTTTTTTCATTTGTATTTGGTGCCGCTAGCGCCGCGTGATTGATTAGCTTCGCCGCAGGTTATCCTGTTTATCGAGTGCTAGCTGCAAGGCATTTTACTTGCCATCCGTCCGACAAAGGTAAGTTGTATTCTTGTTGCCTCGCAACATTTATTTGTAAGTTATTCTGAGCGAAAGGGCCAAGCTTTTGCATTTTCGCACCTGCCACTCCCTCCTAGTCTTGGTGATGAAAAGCCTTGGAGATTTACTTTACTTTTTAACTTGCCACTGACTGCTCATATACTTTACTTCTGAAACAGAGACACGTGGTCGGTAGAACCCAGAGAATATACATATTATTCACTTTCCGATTTACTGGCACTCAGGAGCTAAACATGCCCCACATCAACCTCGAGTCCTCCGACGGGGTGATCTACGCAGTGGACTTGCGGGTCGCGAAATGCTTTGGCATTATCAAGACTATGATGCAGACCAACAAGATGCCGGAGGACCAGAGCTCGGTTTTGCCGCTGGCCAAAGTCAAGGGGGCCATATTATTAAAATTAATTTCATGGGCCGAGTACCACGCGGACGACCCCGAGCCTACTGATGGCGTCGAGGTCGTCGTAGGTGCCAACGACGATATCAGCGCTTGGGACGCTAATTTCCTCAATGTCGACCAGACCACTCTCATCGAGCTCATTGAGGCCGCCGATTACTTAAACATCAAGAACCTGAAGAAGGCGGCCTGCAAGACTGTGGCCAACAGGATGAAGGGCAAGTCTGTCGAGGAGATCCGCAAGGCGTTCAACATCGAGTCGGACTTCTCCCCCGAAGAGGAGGAGCAGGTGCGCCAGGAGAACGAGTGGATGAAGCATGTGTAGCCAGTCACTTCTCCCAATCAAGTTCTCCCATCCGGGAAGAAAGCTGCGACTGCTACTTATTCTAATTGTTAGTTTTTTCATACACTTAGTACATATGTAAACGAACACGGTCATCAGAAGATTGTAGCGAAATGGTGGTGTGAACACGGTGGAATTTAATAAAGGGATGGATTAAGAAAAACTAATTGCACCTTCTGATTCTAGGAATATCAGTTCAGCACAAGTTTATCTTAAAAATCGGCTACCGATATAACATTTGATCCTTCAAGGTCTTATCCTCGGAGATCGGGTGATCAGGAACCTCGGTTGGCGTCTATTTAGCCTCATTGGAGAGCGAACTTTGATTGGTCAGTCGGTTTCGATGGCGCTTACCGGCTGGAAAGTCTGTTAATTTCCGAGGCCACCTACCACTCACATCCTGTGACTAATCTTAGGGTCCGATTTTGAGCCACCTGCACCCTTTTAATTCAGCTGTCGCACGCGAGTGACCAGATTTGGCAGCCCTACCTCCAGATTGGCGCAATTATATGCTTGTATACTGTCAATTTGTTAGGCTGTGACAGTTTGCTTCTGGAGCTGCAGCCCGATCGCTGCTGCCCGTATGCGAGTTTTGGATTTCGGTGGCTGCATCAACCCCACAGGTGGATCTGTATGTGTCGCAGACGTCATCCGCGAACGTAGCAAGCATCATTGGGAGGCAATCAGCTGGCTGCGGCACGTCGATACTGAACAGTACACTTCCCTGTGGTGAAAAATCTCGACTACAGCGTTTCTATTAGTTTATATAAAAAGTTGGGGCGAAAATTATCAATTTGAATGGGTCGTTCGCGCCTTGCGATCTCCGAAAGTCCTCTCAGGTATTGATTGTAAGCTGGAAAGTGTTGTATTGCTGCTGAGATGATTAGCTTCAATCCTCCCTTTATAGATATAATCAAGTGCACAGCGAAGTCCCCCAGGAACCATTTAAGAGTTTTACATAACCATTGACAAGAAATGGGACAATGACTAGCAAAACAAAGTAGGCCCTGGTTTTTTTTTTTATTTTTATTTTTTGACACTTGACAGTCGCCCTGTTTGCTTTCAGTCTCTTCCGAAAAGGCAAGACTTCGTATCGAAACAAAATAATATTTTATACAACAAAAATTTTAAATTATATTTGTGGAATTTCCACTTGGCACCGCCCGCGTCTCGTGATTGATTGGCATCTCTGCAGGTTATCTGTTTATCGATTGAAAGCTGCAAGCGGCTTATTTGGTATCTGCCAGACAAAGGTAAGTTGTATTCCTTTTGTCTCGCAACAATTATTAGTTCGGGATTCACCTTTCCATTTTCCCACCTGTCACTCCCACCTAGTCCTAGTCATTAAACTTTGGACATTTAATTCACTTCTTCACTTGCCATTCACTCCTCATATATTTTATTTCTGAAACGGAGGACGTGGTGGGTAAAGCCCAGGGAATATATCATTCTCTTCCTGTAATCTGACAAGCAGCAGCGAAATAATGCCAAACATCAACTTACTGTCCTCCGACGGGGTGGTCTACACTGTGAGCAGCCAGGTCGTGAAGTGCTCTGGCAAAATCAAGGCCATGGTGGAGGCCTGCAGCAGCATGCAGGACAGCAACTCGGCCGTGCCGCTGGCCAAAGTCGACGGGTATACCTTGTTTTTGGTGCTCAACTGGGCCAAGCACCACAAGAACGACCCCGAGAACAACGACGACTATGTAAACGGCTACATCGGCCCTTGGGACGCCGAATTCGCCAATGTTGACCACGGCACTCTCATCGATCTGATCTTGGCAGCCAGATACCTGGAAATCCAGGGCCTGCTTCGTCTCATCTGCTTGACTGTGTCCAACATTATCAAGGCCAAGACCATGAATGATAACCGCAATTCCATTGACAACCAGTAGATGCTCAAGGAGAACGATTGGATGGGGGATCCCAAGTTTTTCCATCCGTTAGGAAATCGGCGCCTGCTGCTTAATTTTATTAGTTAATTTAGTTTATCATGCACCACACTCATAAATATTTGAACACAGTGGTCTAAGGATGTGCAACGGAAGAGATGGACGTACTTGTGAACTCTATACACTCTATACCCTTTAAGAGTTCATAATACATAAACATAATAAAGATCATCCGACCCAATAACAGGGCAGGTTTATTGGGACAAAAGTCGAGGATAAAGTTTGGGAGTTCCAGAGTTTGGCTAAACAAAAAATCGCTGCTTTTGGCTCCAAATTTACAAAATAAAATTTAGATCGAACAATAAATATAGAAGATAGAAGAGCAAGAAGGCAGCTCTCCCGAGGCCTAGTCAAAGATTCCCCCTACATATCGTAGGAAGGATGCGCAAGAGCCCATCCCTAAGTCTATCGATAAGCTTTGGGGACTCTTATTCTTTGTGTTTCGATCGCTACGGTTCGGTGACAACCGACCGACTATAACTGTATGACTATAACTGAATGGGATGTTATAAAATTGTCTTAAAAACATTAGATAACTTGCAAGTTCTTGGATAAGCGTTTGATTTTGATCGAAATCCAATCGACTTGCTCTGCGATTAAATTTCAATCGATTGCAATCCATAAAGCAATTCAATCCAGTTCTCAAAAGCTTTCAATGGAGTGCAATTTCAGCTAAATTGAAATAACTTTGAGACGCACAGCACATGCCCCATCCAAACTGAATAAAATGGTCAATCGGAGGGATGGGGCGGAAATTACGGGCGGGTGGAAGGAGGGATAATCAGGTAGGAGCTGGGAGTGGGCTGATGAAATGCAAGTGGTGCTTGAGTTATGCAATCCAAAGTCATTCGTTTGCTTTGGTCGCCTTTCCATTTGGCAGCACCTCCCCTTACCAGTCCTGGCCCCTCATAAACTGTCGTCTCACCGGCACCCGCACCCGCACCTGATCCTGATCCTGCTCTTGGTCCTGGTCCTGGTCCCGCACCTGCAGATGCACTTCACTTGGATTGCTCTGCTCGCTTGTTTGTTAAATTGAACAATTTATTTTATTTTTTCTTCTCGCCATTTCGATGTTTGTTGCTCTGGCTCTGGGGCTATGGCAAGGATATCCTGCTGCTCCATAAAGGACAACACCGGGCCCCGCACTCCCCTTCGCACGTTCACCTTTCGTTCACCTTTCTCCGGCGTGGAAATGGCTGTGAAGTGCGATAGTTTAGCATTTGTTTGCCTTGCTTTTGTTGCAAATGAATGCGCTAGATTTCACTTGCATTTTATTTGCAAACAATTTTCTATGTTTTTCCTTGCACTCCCATCCTCCCATCCTTCCCCCTCGATATGACAGCAACAGTTTTCAGTTTTTCACTTCAGCTTTTCAGTTTTTAGCTGTCAGTTCGGAAGCGCTCCGAAAGTTGTCATCTCACAGCGAATCGGGGCCAAAGAGGCCGGATGTGTCCCGAACCCAATTAAAAATAAAAAACGCTAAAGGACATGCCCCAAATGTAACCGAAAAGGAAATTTAAATGTCAGCCAACTTTTGGCAAAGCATCGCAAACGGTGTTTGTGGACATTTGGCGCGACGTCAGGCTGCAGTCGCACAAAACTTGTTAAACCAAAATAATCAATGATTTCATCTTATTCAACAGTGAAAACTAATTTAACTTTCCAAAAAAATACCATTTTATATCCTGATAGGGAATCGAAGAAGAGGATATTTTATTTACATATTTGATATTTGAATTTGGACTATGTAACCCATAATGTTTTTACATACGAGTATATTCTACTCGTATATTAATATTAGAGACCAAATCTCGTGCACTAGAAGCCCTAGAAAAAAAGGTTATATTACATTTTAATGCTAATTATTTATCAGACTTATAATATGAGGAAATTTCTATACAAAATCTTGGATATACCTTGGATTTATGGTTGTTTGTTTGAGTTTAATCCCATATAAAACAAGTAGAAACGCTGTAGTCGAGATTCCTCGACAACGAGATACCATGTACCTCTCTTGCCGTTGCCGTGGGAAGGGGTGGGTAAAACTTTAATTGGTCATATCTTCTATATTTATTGTCCGATCTGAACGTAATTTTGCATGCACGTCTTAAACGATCAGCAGATTTAACAGACTTAAAATTAAGTCTCTAGCTTTTATCATTTTGGAGATATCGATTTTTTTGCAAATACGAGGGCGGAAAGGGGCGTGGCAAATATCCAAGAATGACATTATCTGCGCAATACTTAAACGGACATGTTGCAAAAAGAAATAGGTCTCTAACTCTTATTTTGTCCAAGTTATAGGCAAATGTGTCGAGGAACATTCAGTTTTATGCAAATTACGAAAGCGGAAAGGGGCGTGGCAAAAATCCAATAATACCACTATCTGCGTAATTGCTAAACAAACATAATGCAAAAAGAAATAGGTCTCTTACTCTTATTTTGTCAAAGTTATAGGCAAATGTGTCGAGAAACATTCAGTTTTATGCAAATTACGAAGGCGGAAAGGGGCGTGGCAAAAATCCAATAATANGCCATTGGTTTTAAAAATTATAAAAAAGGGTAGAGTAAATATTTTTTAATAAAAAAAAGCAATATAGAAAAAATTGAAGTTAAAATTAAAAACGGGAAGGCAGTGGTGCAAGTGAGGTAAGCGAAATGGGAGATGAATGGGAATAAAACTTCTGTATGACGAGGGTGTTCACTATACCATTGTAAATTAAAAAAAAGCTTAAAAATATTTAAAAAAAAAAAAAAAATAAATAAATAAAATAAACTAAATATATTTATAGCAAAACAATAAAAGTGACGACCTTTCCGCTCGAGGGCGGTTTGAACTGTGAGGATTGAATGCATGGCTGTCCAGAGGTGTAACCA
This sequence comes from Drosophila ironensis, assembly GCA_021223825.1. Classification (NCBI taxonomy): domain Eukaryota; kingdom Metazoa; phylum Arthropoda; class Insecta; order Diptera; family Drosophilidae; genus Drosophila; species Drosophila ironensis. The sequence goes on from JAJJHQ010010534.1 coordinate 460,411, forward strand.
ATTGCTTGCTTTGATGGGCAAATGTAGAAACGCAGTTGCCGAATTTTAGCCCTTTTTGCGATTGCAGCACTCGGTCACACAGTTTTGACCGTTTACAGTTTTTTCGATAACTTTTTATCGATCCCAATCACTATGCCGTTGCTGTGCCCATATCTTCTATATTTAGTATCCGATTTGGATAATAACTTTTTCCCGCTAGTTTCTTAGAATTTATTTATCGTGTCAAGAAAGCAAATATTGTAAAGGCGTGGCGTTCTGTCAGATTCAGCGAAGCTATGGTACATGGTATCTCGTTGTCGAGAAATCTCGTCCACAGCGTTTCTACTTGTTTTATTTTAAGCGAAACAGCCATTTTAATGGGGTGCTGGCTTTATAAATATTTGCGTGTTGACATTAAGTTTTTCACTCGCCATAAACATGCAATTAATGGCGCTGCTGTGCTCTACATTTATCCTTTTCAGGCCCTACGGGGCATCCTGCCGGTTGCTGCGAGGATTGCAGCGACTCTGCTCAGTGGGTGGGCGTTGGGTGCGTGGCAATCGGCCCTGATTAGGCCCGCACACAATGCTAATTAAGGACTCGATGGCGGTCATTAAGCTGCAAGTGGCTCCCAATGCTCCGCGCTTTGGACATCGAACTTTGGCGGTGCCATGGCTGCCAAAAGGTGGGCGTGGCAGTGGCCACAATTAGCCCGATTGCAGTCCGGGCCCCACTTGCCCCATGCCGCATGCCGCATGCCACTTGTCACGTCGCCTTTGATTTTTCAGCAGCTGTGCAGCAAGTTGCAAGTGGCGCGACTTCCAGCCCCAGCAGCTCCTTTCGTGTTGCAAGTTGCGAGACTCTCGCCTCGGCTCGTCAACGAGTTCGCGTGTTGTCACGCCCGGGTCCACAATTTGATGACCGTCCATAAACAGAAACAAAAAGCAGGCCATAAACGGCACACAATCAAAGGATCGAAGTCCGTGATACCCAGGAAGCAAAGTTAGATAGATGACTCCCAAAACAAGCTTCAAGTGCAAGCTTAACAAGTTTAAAGTGCAAGCTTAACAAGTTTAAAGTGCAAGTGCAAGCTTTGCTTACCTTTTTAGTAATACCGAAAGTTCATGAGGCTTTTTATTGGTTTCCCGTTTTGCCAGCTTGCCACAAAAACCCACAATTAAATGCAAGCAAACAGTAATGTTAATCAACTGACACTCCATTATTCATAAGTTTATAATTTCAAATTTTATTCAGGCATGTTTTAAACGGCAAAAGCTACCTCTTGGGCTGACTAAATTGGTTTCGAAAATGTCTGCTATTTCTTGTGTTTGCCATGAAAATCCTTCTTCTATCCTAAAGGGAAGGATCCTGTATAGTATACCTCCGACTTTAGGAATGAATTAGGAATTCGGAAAAATGATCATGCCACACTGAAGGGGTATTAAAAGCGATTGCAAAGAACGAGGGAGCTCATAAAATAAATCACTCATACGAGCTGTTGGGGCAGTTAGAAAGTATGTGATTGGCGGGAGTTATATGGCCTGTATATTGGGTTAAGGAGTGGGAGGTGGACCCAAAAATTGCGCCCCAGGAGGAGCGACAGAAGGTCCCGACTCCGGCTATCCCATTTCAAATAGTTGTAATTGAAGGAGCCCTGTGCGCCATGTGGCAAATCCCAAAATATATTCTGCATCAATCCGCCAGCAGAGAGGGGGCGGGAAAGACTTGGGAAAGACTTGGCTTAGCCTTGGCTCAGCTTTCCACTTAACCTTTTTTCGCTTGGCTAAGGCCATGGCTCGAGTTCTGGCTTTGGTTTTTGGCTGGTGCCGGCCTTGTTCTCTTGCCATCCGCTACACTTTGCCATCCACATCCTTCTGCATGTCCTCGGATTTTCACTTGCCAATTCAATTGCATGAAAAAGTAGACTGCCGCCTTGGTTTCCACTATTTTCCGTCTCCGTCTCCGTCTCCATCTGCGGATGTGGATGCGGCGTCTTTTTGTTTTTGTTGCGTCTTGCTTTGCTCTCTTTTTTTGGTGTGATATTAATTCTATGGGAAATCCATTTCCAGCATAAACGTGCCCATTGAATCGCGCTCGAGCAGCCGTCAAATGCTTGGCGCCAGACTTGTTTTGCCCCCACTGTGTGCGGGGACTTGTTGGAGCGCCATTACCCGAAAAAAAAGAACGGCAAGTCAACTCAAAGCCAAAGCCAAAGCCCAAGCCAAGGAAAACGAAAAGGAAAGCGTTTGTGCATTTAACAACACGGACTGTGGCAAGTTCGGGGCTCGCTGGGGTTCAGGTTGCGGCCTCAGGGGGTGAACGGGAAGCGAAGTGAAACGGAAACGGAAGTGGCTTGCACTGCTCAAATCTTTTGAATTGAGTTATTGGCCATATCGTGTAACTCTATCAGAGGCGATGGGTTGCAAAAACGAGGAAAATATACGGTCCTGCAACCCCGGCTCAACTCAATTAACATCCAGTTGACACTTTTGCTCCCAATGAAAATTCGATTAACCGCCGGCCAGCGGATGTGACATTTCGGTGGGACAGTCGGTCGGTCAATTGCGAAGATTTGATAATCAATCGATGGCCATTCGTCAAGCATGCGATGTTGCCATACCCCCCGCAAGGAAAAAATCGAAAAAAATGGAAACGAGAATCGAATAAGGGGTGAGGAGGGATATCGAGCATTGGATATTCTGATACTGCCACTGCACTGCACTGTCTGTGCAGGCGAACACTATCCATCTGTCTATCCAGCTTTCCATCTAGCCAGCCAGCCAGCCAGCCATTCGTCACACGCCCCAGCTTTTCCGCCCGCTTGCGCCCTGCCCCTGTCCCTGCCCCTGCCCCTGCCCCTGCACCTGCCCCTTAGCAGCATTCCTGTTAAACTGTTGAGTGACTTTCAACGATTTTTGGATGCATCGCTTCCATCGCCAGTGACGGAAGCTGCCGTCTGTTGGCCCAAGATAAGCCAGCCAGAAAGCCACCTGTGTCTGCCACACCCTCTCCCTGCCCTCAGGGCCCGTCCTGCCACTTGCCACTTGCCACATGCCACATGCCACACTACCCCCTGCTTTGCGCCTTCATGCAGTGTGGCATGTGTGAAGGCGGCTTGCAAGTTGCAAGGGAAGGCAAATCTCGAAAAACTTTGCCCAACAAAACTGTTGCTGTGCCACTGCAGAAATGCCTCTCATGCTGAGTGTTATTTCCCATCAATTAGCAGGTTTTAATTAATTAACAATTGATTAATATTTATGCAAAACGTCGAGTGTTTGTTTACCTTTGAGAGGGCCAAAGCAAACAACAATTTAAATTGAACTCCACGCAGTCTCATGCCCAGCAAAGCCAAGAATTGATAAAGAATACAATACTCGTACTCGTATGTTGAAGTATTGGCTAGGTAAAAAAAAAAAGGAAAGTATAGATTGTTTTCAGTGCCATTACGCCCACTTGATTTTCTCAACTTGGGCCTGCTTATGCGGGCTCGGGATCGGGCTCGGGCACTGCAGGGTTTCTGGGTTCAGGATGGCAATGGAAACGACTTGGGCGCGGGATTTGGGGGTGCGGGATCACCTCCTGCAGCTGCTCCCCTTTGGGGCAGAGTCGTGCAAAAGTTAAGCAAATCGCATATTTTATTCATGTGTTCATTAGGCAGCTACAATGTGCGACCGAAAATGTTTAAACGCAGCGACACGGCCTGGGGAGAGGGGCCAAGGGACAGGACAGGGCAGGGCAGGGTAGGGCAGTGCATGCCAGGGCAGGTGGAGGAGCTGAGCTGAGTTGAGCTTTGCTGAGCTGAGCTGAGGATGTATACCATATATATATATATTCTATACCATACAGATAGCTTCATGTGCATGTGCTTGCAATTCATGAAGCTGCAAAATGGGTCGCCACACACGCGCGGAGGAGAACTTCAAAAAGGGAAACCAAAAAGGATGCTGGGAGACACACATCCAGGCACCTTCTGCCAATGGATGGGCCAGGGCCAGGGCTTGGAGCCGGGTCGGGGATAGAATGGGTTGCTAGGTGCTGAGTGCATTTCTATTATATAAGCCAAAAAACGGGGACACTCCGGCCCCGGTCTAGCTAGTCAATGCGTCCTTAAAGCCGGAGGTGTCCTGCCTGTGAGCACATAAATTTCGACTTAAATTATATGACGCGACATGACTCGACCGAAAAATAAAAAAATAGAAAAAATAAAAAATCACGCGGCAAGGGCTCAAAGTAAAAAAGTGGAAAATGGCCGCCGCATAAATAAAGCTCTTCATTTGGATGCAGGACTAACTTTGTCATCCTGACATGTCGGGCTATCCCTTTTAGCTCCATTCACGCTCCTGACGTGGTCAAATGCATTTGCTGTCCAAGGATAAAGAGGCCCTTTCATAGTTAGACATTTCATTTTTTTTATTACCATTTCAGTGGGACCTGCAAGGCAAATAAAACAGTTGAAATCACATCACTAGGGCCTTGGTTTGTTACCGTTTCGGGGGTAAATACCTCGACAATTACCCAACATTGGCCATCTAATGAGGCCACCGAAATGCACATGTTTCACATGTTTCCCGGCACTGTAATTGACCGCCAGTCTATCGGTGGATTGACACCAAATACTGGAGGGAAAACCAAAAATGCGAATCCCAAATCCAAATCGAAATCCCCGCGAACCAATTGCATTTGAATTCACTGCCATAATACTCCATTTTTGTTGCCTATAATCGAATGGCCATAATTAAACACCCTTCGAGGTGAAACTTAATATATTTTGCATTTCCATTTCGAAATATTCAGTTGCCTTTGCTGTCACAGTTCGCATTCTAATTAAGCTTTCATTTGTTGAGAGGCACAGAGGCAAGGGGTCAGGGATCAGGGATCAGGGATCAGTGGTTTGGGGTTAGGGGTTAGAGGCCAGATGTCAGTGTTTAGGCGCTAGGATTATGGCGATGCTTTTCCAGATTTTGATGTTTCGGATTATGGCCGAATTGCGTGCGCTTTAAGCCAACTGAATGAGATCCGAACTCGACTTAGGACCGCGCTTTTTTTTATGAAATTTAATTCTTTCGTACTGCAGGTGGCAGCGCATAAATATCACGCATACGACAGGTGGGCTGCCATTTCATTTCTTGTCATTTTCGGTTGCATGGCTATATATATATATATACCTATTTTTTTTCTCATTTTTTTTTATTTACGAATATAATAATTTTGTTTTCCATAAATCGCCGCAATGTTGTTGCTGATGCTGATGGCGGCGACGCTGCTGCTGCTTTTGCTGTTTGCATAAATTAAATGTTGCATTTATGCACATCGGTGCGCTTTTAAAATTGTACAAATTGATTAAGAACGATTCGCATTAAAAATGTTCAAATTGGATGAGTGCGCCGCCCGCCCGCCCGCCGGGCCGGCCGGCCGTGCCCTGGTTGTTCCTGTTTGTTGGCTCGCATTGCTGATAAATGATGTGAAAATCAATTAAAATAAATTACCAGCCGGGGGGCAGGCGATGGTCCTCGCTTCGGGATCAGGCGGAAAATGTCAACTCTTGCCCAGCGACGTGCGAAGCAAACACGAAGCTATGCCTTTCCCCTCGTCCATGGCGGCGATAATCAGGTGAGTTAAAAATGTGAGTTAAAAACTCCAGATTATAGTTTAAATCAGCGGTGGGCACTGATTTTTAAGGGTCTCTGTCCGATTTTTTGGCTCTACATATTTTGATTCCCTTTTGTTCGAGACATTCGCTTCACACATTCCCTTTTCACCGTCAAATTCCGAACACTTAAGATGTCGATTCCCTTTTGTTCGAGACATTCACAGCGTTTTGTTTTTGGGAGCACTCGGAGCAAAATGAGCTATGGAGTGCCCAACGCTGCTCATTAAATACTCAACTGATTCCCAAAACTATTTTCTCAATTTGCTGCCAGATAACTAAAACTGCTGGGAAAGTTGGGCAAAGGTTACGAAAATGTAACCTTTTTCCTTTTGCTAGATTACTCAGCGGTTATATCTCTGATCCTAAATTGCTGTATCTCCACAGATTCGTGGGGAAATCAGCTTTCCATCGAAGTATTCACCAATATCAAATGCTAAAATGAGATCACCAGCTTGTCTTGCCTCCTTTAAGCGGATTCCGTGAGTTTAGGCCGGGCCATCTTTAATTCAACACACAATTTCCATTTTAATTGTATAACATATATTGTTGCAATGCTGTTCACCGATTTCCCTTGTCGTTGTAAGCGCATTAACGTCTACACACAAGTGGTATGTGGCATGAAAAACAGAGGCAAAATCTGAAAAAAAAAAAAATGGAAATGGCAAAAATTGTGCAACAAAATGTTGATGGCTGACAAAGATGCTTTGCCGTTCGGCCATGGTGATTATTTATGCATATTGTTCAGATTTGCATATGGCGAATGTTCAACAACGGATTGGGGGATTTGGGGAGGGAGAAAGGAGGCGTGGCAACGTGGATAGGAACGGGGGCGGGGCACGTGTCACGGTGACACAGTGTGGCATTTTGTGCTGTGTTGCATGTTTTTAGGCGCCCGGCGTGCGACGTGCATATTCATTAATAATAAACCAAATTACCTATATTTCGTACACTACTGCACTGTGTCGCTTCCCCTTTGGTGTCGTATATTGCGGCCATATCTCGCCCACCCCACCACCCCACCACCTCACCCCCCGTGCTATATATATATATTCCGTGATTTGGAGCCACTCCCCCTTGCCGCTTGCCCATTTTTCCCCTTTTGCCGCCACTTATCCGCTTGCCCAGTGCAATTTAATTATGCAGCCCCCGACGAAAGGGTCGGGAGGAACAGGACCTGGCCAGACTGCCATGGATCCTTCGAACCGCAGTTTCGAGCTCTGTCTGGACACGTACAAGTCCCTCAACCTATACTCCATACTCCATATATACATATATGGGGCATACATAATATGCATGCACACGCAGCACATTTGGGAGCAGTTCGAGTTGCTTCCAGCCAGCCCTTCCTGTTTTTGTTCTCGCCATACTCAAATATATATTTTTTGTTTGATTTTTCAGTTTTTTGTGGCCTGGCCGCCGGATGGCGGAATTGCATGACCCGGATGTGAGCCAAAGTGGTCAAAGGAGCATTGAAAAGTTGGTTTTCCCCTGAAAAAAAAACAAAAATCAAACCTATTTCACTGGGCTTATGAAAGGCACATTTGAACCATTTGCTGGCGTTTGTCACTTTTATGAAAACCACGGTTTGGGCAAAAGTTATACAAAATTTTGAACAAAAAGGACTTTTTAATTTAAACAAAAAAAATTTGGGATTTAATTGTGGTTTTGTTATTTACAGATTTTTGGTAAAAATAATACAAATTGACACACAACTTTGCGGGTGCAGGATTTTGTTTTCCTAGAATCATCTCAAGCCTTTTTAAATATATTTTCCAATGTAGGAAGGACTCACAAATTTCTTTATTAATTAATTTGATTCGAGAAGGAATTTATGATATCTGTTTTATAGGACCCTTAGCATTTTGAGGTAATTATATTACAGAATTTTCTTAGATATTAATTAAAATTTATGAATTTTCCCATTTATCTAAATATCTAAAATTCGAAATAGATATAAAGGAAAGGGCATTTGAAATACCTGTTTTTTAGGACCCCAAGCATTTTGAAATATCAATATTTTCTAGAGAAATATGCTCGCAAAAATGTTGTAAAATTTATAAATATTTGGTATTGAGATCTATAACTAGAAATTCAAGAACATTTTTGTAGAATCCTGTTTCTCAAGGACCCTCAGGACACTGTTTTGGGTTTGTGGAACAGCCACCTGTTGTTGTTGGTGCCTGCTTGCTGTTGTTGTTGTGCTTGCGTTATGCATATTTTGCTCATGTTCGACACGAAAAAGGACATGTCGTGTCAGTTTTTTTCGACGCCTATATGGGCCAATTGTGGCGCTCTCGCTCGCACCTTGGCTGCCCCCGCATCGGGCCTCTCGCTCCCGCGCCCGCCCAAGATGTCCATTAGCGGCCATCAGGATTTGCATACGAGTTGGACACGTGTGCCCGGCTCTCGCTTTTACTTTCACATTAATTGGCCAAAAAGGTCGGGAAGGGGTGCCCAAAAGCATTTAACGCGCGTTTCGCGTGAATACCTTCCCAGAGCGCAGCGTCGCACAAAAGTGACCACATCGGGGGCCTTAATTCCAGGTAAACAGTGCTGTGCTACTTTCCGGCACCCAGGAGGTGCAATGAACCCGGCGGAGACGGCGGAGGAGTCGGCAGGGGATCCCCCGCCTAAACGGGCAAACATTAGCCCAGAAATCCCAGCGGATCGGGCGGTGAATTTAGCCCTTCGACAGCTATTTCAATTTCAATTTCAGTCAAATACATTAACACGTGTGGGAACGGTTGCAGTCGGAAGTCCAGCAAAGGCAATTACCTTAAAAACTTTATAACTGCTCTGAAAGCAAGGATTTTATGGAACAATACAGGCATAATCACTATCAAATTACTTCTGTAACAATTTCTGATTTAAAGGGTTTAAAATATTACGAAATTTACTGTATGACCCTATCAGCTTGGCCAATTACATGCAACTTAACTAAAATTGCAAAGAAATGAAATTCAAGAACATTCAAGAATATTTTATGAGCTTGGTAATTGCCCATAAAATTTTATTAAATAAAATTTCCAAGCAGTTTGTAATGGGATACCTAAAAACTTTATAACTGCTCTGAAAGCAAGGATTTTATGGAACAATACAGGCATAATCACTATCAGATTACTACTGGAACAATTTTGGATTTAAAGGGTTTAAAATATTACAAAATTTACTGTATGACCCTATGAGCTTAGCCAATTACATGCAATTTAACAAAAATTGCCAAGAAATGAAATTCAAGAGCATTGAAGAATATTTTATAAGCTTGCTAATTGCCCAACAAATTGCAGTGAATAAAAATTTCAAGCTGTTTGTAATGGGATACCTGAAGGTATGTTATTACTCTATTTAATATAGATAGAATAATATAAAGAATATACGATAGAGTATATAAAATACAACACATTAATACATATTTTATGTGTATAACCGATCATTGAATTAAGCACAGCGATGCGTTTTTTTCGTTGAATTAACATCAAAGCTTGGAAAATAAATTTTCGCGCTGAACGAGTGCATTTGTGCAGAATCTCTTTTGCTGCCATGAGTACTGGTGGCTTCCTCTTATTGTTTTCCCCGCCCGATTTTAGCTGACTGAACGCATAAATCTGCGGCTGCGTGCGAATTTTCCGCCCACTGAAACAAACGCCACTTGCCGCCACCCAAACCAAACCAAACCAAACCAAACCAGTCCAGACCCCACCCACAAAGCTGCCGGAAGACTTGATAAAAATCTTTGTTTTCGTTTCGGGAAATGCTTAAATTATGTTGCTTAGGCGACGACGGCGACGGGAACTTGACTGCTGCATGGGAACCGAAAACTGCAAATGGCAAATCTGCAGAGTGCAGCAGTTGACAGGCAAATGAAGTGCAGCAATTTACATAGTTCAACATGCAAGTGGAGCCGGGGGGATAACCGGGGATGGCAGCGAGCTGGGAAAGCGGTAGAGAGGTAGAGAGGGGGAAGAGCTTTCCCAGGGCCAACAATGAGATCCGTTTTGCTCTTGGCCGCATTCGAATGCCACCGAAAACGGATACCTCCTATGACAACACGAATTTATTCTGCGAAATTGGAGCTGGTCTTTGGGCAATTTCGAAGCGGTATGACTGTTTTGGAACCCCACCTTTTAATGATGAAAATTAGGTGTGTTATAACATCAAACTGTTGGGGGAGTGGGTAAATGTAACTACCTTAATAAAAGGAATATAAAGTCTTGATGGGCTCGGCCCGTAAGTCCGTAAGTCCACCTGTCCGCTTGTCCGTTTGTCTGTCCGTAAGAACCCACAAAGCTGCCGGAAGACTTTGGACACTTCAAAAGATGAAGAAAATCGATTTACATATGTGATATCGGGGACGGTGCCCCGAAGATTGCGAATTTCTTTGTCACCCCACATTTTAACCCTAAAATGGGTATAAACGCGTATACCCCGAAAATCAGGCAATCACTGGGAACCGGATTTTCTTTTATTTTAAGCCAATTAATCGCTCTTCTCCGTACAAGTCAGGCCTACCCACAAATTGGAAGGAACCAACTAAAAACCAGAACAAAATCACAATTTGAGTAAACCGCACAAATGGAGCGGGGGTCGAAGGTCGCTGGGGCTGTTTGTCATTCTTGGGGCTGGGTGCTGTTGCCATTACAGCTCCTGCTCGTCTTATTATTGTTGTTGTGCTTTGTACGCAAAACGTGTGCGCATAAATATTTAAATGCCAAAAAGTCACGTCTTGAATAATTGTTTAACTTGTGTGTGCACCACCCTTTTTGCTTTTGGGGTGCGTGAAAGGGGGGGAGAGGGGTTTGGCTTGCCTGGTATTGCTATTTTAAGAACTTTTTCAACTAAGTGCAGCTGTTACAGCCTGTCCTCTACCTTAGCGGAGCACCTTCCCCCCGGTCCGCATCCCTCCGAATCCTCTCCAGTTACAGCTCCAGCTCGAGCAGGCCCAAGGATTCATTATTATGAACGCAAATTACTCAAACTCCTGCGAGGACCGCAGGACGAAGCAGAGAGGTGCGTGTACCTGTGTGCTGCTGTTAATTTTCATATTAAATCCGTTAAAATGTGCAAATACCCAACAGGCACTCAACGAGCACGGACACGAGTCACGTCGCGGGCCTAGAGAAGACAGCGTGAGTAGTCCGTTCATTCCACGGCAGCGCAATTTGCATACAAGACAGCGAAAATAAAAGGATAGTTATGACTTTTGATAGTTATGACGGCAATACAAGAAAACCAAATCCATTATATAATCGACGCCCTGTATCGATCAATGGTCTAAGGATTGAGTTATGATAATAATATGTTAGCATTGCAGGTAACTATGACATATATACATACTCGTACATGCTGATAATACGAGTACAATGTATGTTACTGTCATTATAACATAGATCGTGTGATCTAATGCTTATGTTGACCTATAAAACACAAGAGCATAGCAAGTTTTTGAACCACCGATAAAAAAAACCCGGATACTACACAACCGTACCTCTCAAATAGGTCGGGTGAGGCAAGATAGAGCTCTAATAAGTGATACCATAATCCCTGAGCTATTACAGATGATAGCGTTTCTCCGACAAGCCCTTCCTTGCTTTGGTGTGGTAATTTGTACCCTTTGAACCTAATTGAGCTGTGCCAGACACTAATCTCTGCTCTTTACTATCACCCGGGGCTATCACGCACTCATCTCCAGATCGAACCGCACTAAACAAAATCCGTTCGTTCGGGAGGAGGTGGCGACCAAAGTCAAGCCAAGAACCGAGGAAGGCGGGCGCGTGTCAGCGTCGAGTGGGAATTTCAATAAACGAGCATCGTCGTGTAAGTAAAGTTATTAAAGGTACTTACACAATCCAACCACCAGTGAGCGCAAAGGAGCAGCACTAGGCTGTGGGTGTGCATGTGGGTGTGGGTGTGGGTGTGGGTGTGGGAATCGGAGGCCGTCGCCCACGGCCATAGTTACCAACTTAGCTGTGTAACAACCAACATTATGCATACTACGCACACTCACTTTTTGCGCTATTTTCGAATCTTCAAATGCGCGAGGGTTTCAAATGCCCCGGCTTTTGCATTATTAGGATGCAAAAATGATGAGCAGCGCAGGCCATTAGAGCAGACTTAGGAGGGTATTGGAATTACCTTTATAATTGGTATCATTTCACACAAGGGCCAAGGGGCCCGTTGAGCCTTTAAAGAGCCAGAATGCATGCTGCCCGGTGAATGCTGCAATTTCTGGCTTACAGCGACTTTGTGATATTTTTTAGTTTGCGATGCACACGCTTGAGCACAACAACTTTCAGATAATTGTCAATTAGGTGGGTCATGTGTGCCGGCTGCTGCAGCCACTGGCATGTGCATGGAACAGGTTACAATTTGACAGCAGCAGCTGCTGGGAAATAAAAAATAAAGTACAAATAAAAAGGTGGTAGCATTTTTGGGGCGGCAACCCCAACAGTGTGGGGCGAGTTGTTAATAACTGGCAACTGGCACGTGCTTACCTGTAGCTAACACAGCTTTCGCCGGACGAGAAGATGGCCATAAAATGGTAAAATGTTGAAACAGGGCAAGGGGCGACTCTGGGCTAGCAAAAGGAAACATTGCCGCAAGCCCACAAATTAGTGGCACATTCGGGAGCTCAACTATGTGTGTGCTTGCGGAGGTGTGTGCCCTTTTGCGTCACGCCAGCAACGAGGCAATGTTGCAAGCAACGAGGCAACGAGGCAATGCAGCCGCCACCCAGCAACATGCCACAAAAACCATATTAACAGGCCGGCCGGACGGCTGACAATCTTTAAAGTGGCTGTACCGGATTCAGCTGCCAAGTTGCAAATAAAAGCGACAAAGATTCCCCGGAAAATGGCCAAGCGAACTTAACTGGATGTCAAGGCATCGGTTTTTACGTGTGTAGCCAAATGGCCTTTTTATGTAATTGTTGAATGCGAAAATTGGAATTTTTTTGCCAAACGACATGTGTCATAATCATAAGTTTCTTCTCTTATTTGTTGGCATTGCAGGTATCCTGCCTCAAGGGCACTCTTAACTAAAACTGCAACGGCAATGGCTTGGAAAAATATTTTGCCTTGTGCATGTATTTCCAGATTAATTGAAAATCAACAAGATGTGGTAATGACAACGAAAAACTACAATCGATATGTGTACGAATGGCGGATGTCCAAGTGCCATTTGTGTGTGTACTATAGAGGTGTATTTTTTGTTTTTATACCCGATTACCGTGTGGCCTGCAGAGGTATTCTCGATTCTTGAGAATGTTGGTTGTAGCTTCCTAAAAAAGAGCGATTCCGGGGTCCTAAGTTTTATGAATTTTTGGTAAGTCAATGATATCATATATCAAAATTATAATTTAATATCTAGAATGGCGAATTCGAAAAATATGCAAATTTGTGTCTCTGGGCCACCCTGCGTATGCGTAATATATATGCCGAGTCGATATGACACGTCGTTCTCGGGGATGGTAAGAGCTAGAGTTGTAATTCTTTTTGCTTTCGGTGCGTTATTAATGCAGACAGATCAAGTTAATTTTAAATATTTGCCACGCCCATTTCCGCCTTCGAAATTTTCATAAAACTATACATTTCTCTTTCGAAAAGCTATGACTTCAAAATTTTTGAAGCTAGACCCATAATTTTAAGTCCGCTGAGTCCACTGATTATTAAGCATATGCATGCAAAATTACGTCCAGATCGGACAATAAAAATATCAGATATAAAGTTTTACCCACCCCTTGCCGCGGCCCTTGCCAAGGTGCATGGTATCTCGTTGTTCAAAAATCTCGACTACAGCGTTTCTACTCTTACTTTTTGGTATTTTTGGTGGGTAACGGAGAACCAGGAGCCGTCAAGGACGTTCTGTTGTTGTTGTTTATTTGGAAAGAAGTGAAACAAAATGTAAGGTAGCTTTTTGGAACGGATTGGCCACCCGCCAGATCGATAAACGGCCTCGAGCAGCCTCGCTCGCCAAAGCTCATTACAAACTCACAAGCTCACAAACAATACAAACACCAATCCCCAGGTGCAAAGGTGACATACGGATATTTGTCTTTGGCTCAATAGGCCTTAAATGGAATATATATTTTTCCTGCCCCGGGGGTACAAATTGATATGGTAATTAATTAAATTTGGCTTGGACATTGCCAAAAGAATTGAAAAGGGTTTCTAATAAAATGAAACGTGTTCCATTGTCAAAGAAATGCATAAAATTTGGTCAGCTTGGTCAGACAATAGATTGCCACAATTGTTGTACCATGATGCCTTGTTGTCCCTGTAATTTTTAAGATACTTTTTGTTTTTAGTTTTATTGGCGGAACGACACCTTCATTGACGTGTCCAGTCAAAGGACATCAAATATAAATAAACGGGCTTGCCTGCTATCAAATGGTCATCATTATCGCCCAACCCAATCACACATTTTATGGGCTTTGATTGCTTTTGACATTTATTGATTTATTTGGTCAACGAGAGGAGCACTTGTGTGGGCCAGCAGCTGCATGTAAATATTTATAAATTGCTGATATGCAATTAAAAATTACACCAACAAACTGGCATCGGCCATGACAGCTGCCTCAGGTGGCACATCCGCCTGCATACATTCGCATATACTCGTACTCATAGTCGGTGAAAATATATATTGTATTTTACACTATAGTAGGTATATATGCGGATACATGTACGAGTATATCGTGTTAACCTGCATCTGCAGGCCCTGGGCTTTATTAAGCGCTCCTGTAACTCTTTAAAATGCAAATTGCAAAAGGGGGAGCTGACGGGGCCGCCACAATCTCGGATTAAAATGCATTGTTCTTTGAACGCATCATCACCCACTCATAATTACCCGAAATAAACGCAGAGCCCAGGACTTTATATTTTCCATCAGCCAGAGTAAGCTTTAAAACGGGTAATTCTATTATTTGTCATTTTTATATTTCAATACTGAAGCAAGGAGATGGATTTGCAAGCTCCTAATTATCTCGCGCGTTTTCGCATATTTATTTTGAACAATTTATGTGCAGATTTTTTAACCATAATAGGTGGTTCGCAGGAGGGCAAAGAACTGGTACGACATGCTGATGACCTTCATGAAGGTGTTGAACGAAATGGGCGGAAATGTGGGTGGTCTTATGGAGGCGGGCTTCTGACTTCGCATTATTATATATTGCAGGATCCGCTTGTACTTGCTGCTGCACGGCAGCCAATTCTGATTGAAGGCCGCATGGCCGATGCGGGAGCTCTAAAACAAAATGCAAATCGATGGCTATGAATAAACTAACAACATATATTGCACTCAATGTTCGACCCACCGAGGAGCACATTTCATCGCCGTAATAGCAGACCACAAATACCTGGACCAGGGAGGCCGAAAAAAAGATGAAATACAGTACAATGTCCTCCACATTGGAGGCTGTGATCTGGAATCCTGCAAAGCAAATCACCAGAGAAGCGGCGATGAAGTTCCACAGGATCAGGAAGCTGAAGATGTTGTTCACCTCCTCGCTGAGACTGCAAAGTATGAGGCATTTTCACTGAGGAATCTTTAAAGGTCACGGGGTTATGTAAGTTAAAAATCGAGAGAAAACCCCTCAATTCATTATTCATTTGTTTCGGCAGGTTTTTATACCATGTACCTTAAGGTACAAATGGTATATTAACTTTGTGCAAATGTATGTAACAGGCAGAAGGAGACATCTCCAACAGCAGTATACCTATATATTCTCGAGACTTCAATTCCAGATAATGACTTGGAAGATTCCATTGGTCTTAATAATTGTAAAAAAAAGGGTAAAGTAAAAAGTATATTGCAAAAAAAAAAAGAGACGAAGGTGTTATTACTGTTTGTCACTCCCTATTCCATATTTTTTAATAAAAAAAAAACAGAAGGAGACATCTCCAACCCCATAAAGTATACCTATATGTGTATTCTCCCGACATCAATTCCTGGTTACACACAGAGACTGTTGAAATGCCATTGGTTTTAATAATTATAAAAAAAAAGGATAAAGTAAAAAGTATATTAAATGGTATCCAACCCCTTAATGAATAAATGTGTATTCTCGAGACCTCAATTCCAGATAATGACTTGGAACATTCCATTGGTTTTAAAAATTATTAAAAGGGTGAAGTAAATATTTTTTAATAAAAAAAAGCAATATAAAAAAAAATAAAGTAATAATTAAAAACGGGAAGGCAGTGGTGCAAGTGAGGTAAGCAAGATGGGAGATGAATGGGAATAAAACTTCTGTATGACGAGGGTGTTCACTATGCCATTGTCAATTAAAAAAAAGCTTAAAAATAGAAAAAAAAAAAATAAGTAGCGGAAAAGCAGTGCTGTCTTCAAGCTCATGAAAAAAATGAACGAACAGTCTATTGCAAAAAAAAAATAAATAAAATAAAATAAAATAAACTAAATATATTTATAGAAAACAATAAAAGTGACGACCTTTCCGCTCGAGGGCGGATTGAACTGTGAGGATTGAATGCATGGCTGTCCAGAGGTGTAACCAATTGCTTGCTTTGATTGGCAAATGTAGAAACGCAGTTGTCGAATTTTAGCCCTTTTTGCGATTGGAGCACTCGGTCACACAGTTTTGACCGTTTACAGTTTTTTCGATAACTTTTTATCAATCCCAATCACTATGCCGTTGCTGTGCTCATATCTTCTATATTTAGTATCCGATTTGGATAATAACTTTATCCCGCTAGTTTCTTAGAATTTATTTATCGTGTCAAGAAAGCAAATATTGTAAAGGCGTCGCGTTCTGTCAGATTCAGCGAAGCTATGGTACATGGTAACTCGTTGTCGAGAAATCTCGTCCACAGCGTTTCTACTTGTTTTCTAATGTAACTCTTAGTTGTCTTGGCAAATTAACAGGATTTATTAACCCAAATCTTCACTATTAGACAAAACATCCTAGCTTCGATAAATGAATATATAGAGGTTTCCGACTTTAAAAATGAGACTGAATTACCATACCTTTCAGCCTCTAAAACAAGGAACGAGGTAACCTTAGAGACTCCCCAAAATACTCACTCGAGGGCCCTGGAATGGTAGACGACCAAGTCGTGCAGGTACTTGATGTTCTCATCGTCGGAGTGCTCCGACCCGTCATAGGCCTCCAGGCAGTCGGCCATGTAGCTGAAGTGCATCGTCAGCTGGGTGATGGTGGTGATCAGGAGCAGGTCCACGCAGACGTACGAGACCCCAGCGACGTAGGCGCAGTGGGCCAGGCCCCAGTAGGAGAACCAATAGACGGTCAGATCGGTTTCGGCGTCGTAGGGGAACTGGATGTGAAAGCCGTAGTTGCGCTCGAAAATCTCCGAGCCCATGAGGTAGTACTTGATCGTGGACTTGATGGCCGGATAGAAGCTGAACGAGGAGGTGTACGTCATGCACAGAATGGTGAACAGGGTCATCACCCTGTTCATGTGCTTCTGGTAGTAGGCGACGTGGTAGACGCGCTGCTGCTCCAGCTCCATGGGGAATATCTCCTTGAGGTCGTCGAGGAGCTTAACCAAACGCTTCCTGTTCACCGTCAGGCCGAACTGCTTAAAGTCGGCCATGAAGCTGAAGCCAATGCAGGGAGCCACCGCAGTGGCCTCCAGCAGGGTCGTGGTCGAGGTGATGTGGATTATGAAGTAGGCAATCTCGCCCACCACGTACGCATTGAAGTTGAGGAAACCCAGCACCAGATAGAAGCGCAGCAGGTAGCGCCGGATGAGATTCGGGTCCCGTTCGGAGTACAGATCCTCGCCGATGGTCTTGTAGAAGGTCATCGGGAAGCGGGTGAGGTCCTCGAAGGTCCTCAGCTCGCGCTCGTCCTTCCTGCGGCGGAACAGCATGGCTGGCTCATTACTTGATATCCGCGGGGACCTCGGCTTTTATAGAAGCTTTATGGAAGCACCAAGCACCCAGTGCGGTCGGTGGTGCCATAAAATTCTTATAAGCCCGGGCCGGCCTCATAATTACTTAATTGAAATTCGGGTAATTGCAGACACCTGCCCAGGCGGGCTTGCTGAAATATTAAGACTGCCTGGAATGTCTGCTTGCCACGTACGAGTGCCTCCTGCCTCCTGCCTCCTGCCTCCTGCCCGAGCCTTTCACATACAGGGCAAGGCTGTTGCCTGGTAAGCCGCTTTCCGGGGTGGCGATTAATCCAATTTACGTTGCAGGCCCTGGCACAGTAATGTGGAGTCTATTCTTGAGCCAGCATCTTGATCATGGATCAGGAAGTACATGCCGGAAACGGGTTGCTTTCAAATTGCAACACTCAGGCTAAGACAAAGTACTTGTTCAAGTACCTGTTTTCAATGCATGGTACGGGTGTTTCTTTAAAATGTGTGTCAAATATTATGGCTTATTTGAAGCACTTTACCTTAGTTATTTCGCACTTCAATGTATGCTAATATTTTAAAATTTAACCAGCGGGCAGTCAACCACAAATGTTGTTCATTTATTTGTCTGTACGCCGAGTTATACCCAAAGTTTATTACTTATCTGTTCGAGTATTTGCATTTGTGGGCATCAATTCCTCACCGTGAGTATATTAATTTGTTATAAATTATAACCTCCAACACTTGTTTTTTTTAAATTTGCCAACTTTTGTCTCAAATATTTACTGAATCAAGAGGGTAAGTATGCTATTAGATTCCACACAAATGGGTTTTTAACGCACTTAACGTATTATCCCGGGGTTGAGGAACTCTGGGGTTTTTCCGCTAGCCTGGGGCGAATTTAATTGAATTAAATGGCAAAAGGCTTCTGCGAGATTGGACTCAAAATCATACAGATCAAAGACAAGTTTGCAAATCAAGTGGCAACTGTGAGTGCCATTCTGGCGGGAGCTCTTGGGCCAGTTACTCCGCACATTTGCCTGCCGAATGTGGTTTCCATAACTCCTGACAGGAGCCAAGGAGCCAAGGAGCACGAGGGCCATTTTGGCATTTCAATGTTCAAAAGGTACTCTGGCCGCAGAATGCTTAAATTGTACATTAGGAATGCCAGCGACAAGGGCCCTGGCATTCAGTTTGCCCTCAAACAAATATGTATTTAAATATCTACAAGCATAGGCAAATCTTGATCCATAATGCGAAATGTGTTTGCCGTTTGCCAGGGAGACCTCGGGTTGGAATTATTTGGTAATTCCCGCCCGAGAAGCACAAGGAAAATTAAAGCTAGGAATTTCTATGGGGGGGCAGGACCCAAATATGATTCCGCAAATCTTGGGTCCTGCCGAAGCAATGAATGGTTGTCAATCACTAATTGGTAATAAAGCACGCTCCCTAGGACATCGGACATCGGAAATCGGACATGGGACTTGTTTACCTTACGCTTGCCCAAATTTGATGGTTAAAGATCTGCAATTTAAGGCTGCATAAATTACAGGCCGTGCAATAATTTGCGGAAAATTGGCATTAATTTGAGTCATGAGTCATATGACCGCAAACGAAATGCAAAAGCAGCTGCATATCAAATGTAAACATTCACATTTTGTTGTCAAAAAAGGATGACGAAAGCCAAAATTACAAGTAAAATGAGACACAAAAGCCCGAGAAATATGAAAAACGGCGAAATGACAGCCTCGGGACGGACGCAAATATTTTCAGACTTGCTGTCGCCGGGCAAATATTTTCCGACTCTGTGGTAATTAGTTTAATAAGTACATATATTCGGTCGTATGGCATAAGTATATATGGCTTTAGGAGGCCGATGACGTGAGAATCACGTGATTTTCACATTTATTGGCCGACAGCCTCTGTAATTCGAATTCGTGTGCGTGTGTGCTGGACAAACAATTAAATCGGAGATATCAGTGCTCATCGGGCTAATAATTGAGTTAAATATTTGCACATGGAAATGCAAAACAACTCAGGGCCTATAGTGTGTGGGAGCAGCAGATGTTGGTAGCACTGCATACATCCATATAGCCGCATATCCATACTCATATTCGCATCCATATGCAAATGCACACCCGTATGCATGAAATTAAAATGAAATGACTCAATTATTAATGCAAATTAATTGTGTTTGTGCCATTTGCACAAACGTATCAACTATCTGTGGGAAAGCAAGCATGTCTGTTATTTTTCTCAGATTTCAGGGGTGGCAGCACTGACGGCCGCCAGTGTTGCCAGCTTCAAAATGCAAGCAAATATTGCAGCTTAGAAAGCACAAAAAATGCAAATTCCTTTATTCACTGAACTAGAAAAAATGCCCAACAAGTTTAACAATGCCACCCTAAAATGCATCAATTCAAGCAACATTTTAACTCGAAATGATAGTTTAGTTTAGTTTAGTTTACTTTCCATTCGGTATGGTATGCCTGGTGCTATTTTATTTTTCACTATATTAATTTTTTAATTAGATTCGCTGCCAGCGTTCGTGTGCATCACGTATGTCAGACGTATTTCTTGTGCTAAAAAGCATGAATTTCACATTTTGCATAATAATAAAATAACAACTGTCGAACAAATGTGCACAACGTTGCAACGGCAAGTGAAGTGTGTGATTAGTAGATGTGTAAACATATGTAAGCAATGGATTACAATTTAATTTGCATTAAATTTATCACAATTTGTGTTTGCTTGTTTGCTTGTTTGCAGTTCTGCATTTTCATTTTCCAGGTGCCAATTGGCTGGCATTGTCTTTCATTTTCACTGGCATTTTCCCTCCCCTCCCATCATCATCATCAATGGCAATTTTAAATATTCCCGAACAAACTTGGGCCAAAAGCGTGGTCAATTGCTGGAAAATTCCTTGGACGATCCCATAGGCCGCAGGGTTTATCAAAGGGGTATGATGGTATGATGGGTTGGATGGGTTGGCATGACGGCACTTCCATCAATTTTCGATATTTTCCAATGTGCAGCACAAAAATTTCTATTACAATTTTCAGTTGTTTTTTTTATAGTTTGCAGGTGGGCGTGTGCCATCAAAGGCCAAAGGCGAACACATGAGCTGTGTGTGCATTGTCGGGTTTCAAAAGGGAGATGTATTTGGCCCCAGCCACGCCCTCTTGCCCAATCCCAGTCAGCGCCCCTTTTTCCCATCGAGAATTGAGCTGTCGGCTGTCAGCGAAAGAGTATTTTCGGCCAACGCATTATTTTGGAATGTTTTCCCCGAAAATTCCCTCCTGAATTCCTAGATACTTTGTGGCTGTTTCAAGGGTATACCCTTGGAAATATTTCAAGATGTTTTGTTGTTTTTGCCTTTTTAGCAGCCCCGCCATGTTGAAAATATTTATTAATGTTATATTTTTAGTTGTTAATAAGTTTAGATCAAGTGCAAAATCAGTGCAAATTTTTGAGGGCATCTGTGTTATCGTGCTTTCCCTCCCAGGTCTGTTTCACCCTTCATGCTGGGGGGGGATTTTTCTTCTTTGTTGGCATAATATTCAAATTGGTTGGCCTGGCAAAGAAATGCAAACTCAAAGAGGTCCTTTCTACCTTCACCAGATGCACATTGCAGCATTTCTCCTTGTTCTTTTTTTTTTTTCGCCCCGATTTTAATCCACCCGGTGTGGTGGAACCGCCTGCCAATAGTGCTGGAGGCGCTGCTTCCGACACTTTCCACATTGTTTGCCGGCGTAGGGGCTGGGAAATTTGCCCGTAAAGCGTAAGGAAAACCATTAAATGCTCGATTTGACACCAGGTGAGTGGCGGCGGGGTGGATGTGAAAGAATCGCTTTAATTGCTCTGGAGAATTTAACCCGAAGAATAGCAACAGTGGCAGAAGAATGCTTTTGGCGGGCCAAGGATTCTATTCCCAGGGGAATAGGCTCCAATCGGTCATATCCTTTTTCGCATGCAACCAATTTCCATGCTGCATGCCACATTCTCGTCCTTTGTCCTTTGGTCTTCGGCTTCTGTTTCTGCTTCTGCAAGAAGAGGCTGGTGGTGCCTCTTCTTGTTCCTTATTCTTCTGCAATTTCCCGTTATGGCCACTTAACGCCAGCAGCGTAACAGCTAAAGTGGCCCCTACGAAAGCGTAGGAAAAACGTAGGAAAAACCTAGGAAAAACGTAGGAAAAACCTAGAAAAAGCATAGGAAAAAGAAGCCAAAGCTGAGAAACTCTTGCAATTTATTGACCCACACACCCATTGATGGCCATTTGATTTGTCGAGTGTGTGGGCGGTTCCACCGAAAGGAAAAAAAGAGAATACAGGGGGGGAGTCCTGTGTGGCACC
Organism: Drosophila ironensis; assembly: GCA_021223825.1. NCBI lineage: Eukaryota > Metazoa > Arthropoda > Insecta > Diptera > Drosophilidae > Drosophila > Drosophila ironensis. Next base: position 482,226 of record JAJJHQ010010534.1, read on the forward strand.
CGGAGGGTGTGGCAGTTGTCGGTAAAGTGTGGCCAACTTAAAGCAGACAAGTCAAAGTTGATCGTCTGCACGGGACAGCGGATGTGTTTCTGGCACAAAAATTAACCCATGGGCATTTTCCTAGGCAGTACAAGGCATCAGATTCAATATTAAGTTATCTTTTGTATTTACTTTATTGTATAGAGGATAGGAATCTCCCCAGGCAGTACAAGGCGGCATGCTTACAATTCACATATATTTAGCATACATATGTGTGAAAAAGGTCCCTAAATATCCTGTACTTTCCCTACAACATTCTTAGGATATCCGTTATATCTTGAGTAACTTTTGGTGGGTTAAGCAACTTGAGTGGAGCCGCAACATTTGCGTCAAAGGAACGGGAGACGCTCTGTCCAGAAATTGCATATTCGTTAAATTTACCACAGATGCAGGCAGCCAGGAGCCATGAGCCGGTAGAGCAGGTCCTGGGTCTGGGCCTGGGTCTGGGCCTGGGCCTGAAAGGAGACAGCAGACCACCAACCACATAGCTTATGCAGACAAGACCGACAACGGAGAATCGGAAGGCGAGCGGCGAGCGGCGAGAGCACCCAAACTGCCGGAGATGGAGGCCCAAATCCTGGAAGGAGCCAGCCATCCTCGCACACCGGAGTGCCCGTGGAAGGGAACTTGCCGGTATGCAGGGAGCCGTCGTCGGTAGACAAAAGCACGCAAAAACTTTGTTGCAAAACACTTAGTACGGACGCAGCCAGATACAAGTGCTCACAACCGACAAAATGTTGAACAGGCGACTGGACAACTCCTGTTCTTTTTTTTTTTTGAATTTTTTTTTAGTTACAAAACTTTCATAAAATATATTTTAGAGAGGATAGGTACTTAAAACAGCTAGTATATCTAGTGCACATTTGAAGTTCTTGGCAATTGTTAATATAAATTATGGTTTTCCTTTCAATATTTTTATTGCATTCACATTTATATATCTTTAAACCTGTAATATTATTTCTTACCATTTTCAACTTTGAGTTGTATGAACTGCAATTAAAAGAATTTTTCCTTCATTTGGTCGGCGGTAAGCACTACTTTATAACTTCTTCAGTAACTCTTAAACTATTAAAATTTCTATGAGGATAAAGCATTTTTATATAAAGGCTGCAGGTAACTCTTTTTGGGAGATTACTATAAAATTCGCTGCCTTTTTATACCATGTACCTTAAGGTACAAATGGTATATTAACTTTGTGCAAATGTATGTAACAGGCAGAAGGAGACATCTCCAACCCCAGTATACCTATATATTCTCGAGACTTCAATTCCAGATAATGACTGGGAAGATTCCATTGGTCTTAATAATTATAAAAAAAGGGTAAAGTAAAAAGTTTATTGCAAAAAAAAGAGACAAAGGTGTTATTACTGTTTGTCACTCACTATTCCATATTTTTTAATAAAAAAAAAAAAGGGAGACATTTCCAACCCCATAAAGTATACCTATATGTGTAATAACTTTTTCAGATGGTAAATCACAGAGATTGCTGTCGTTACCATTGGGTTTAAAAATTATAAAGAGGGTAGAGTAAATATTTTTTAATAAAAAAAAAAGCAAAATAGAAAAAAATAAAGTAATAAATAAAAACGGGAAGGCAGTGGTGCAAGTGAGGTAAGCGAAATGGGAGATGAATGGGAATAAAACTTCTGTATGACGAGGGTGTTCACTATGCCATTGTCAATTAAAAAAAAGCTTAAAAATAGAAAAAAAAAATAAGTAGCGGAAAAGCAGTGCTGTCTTCAAGCTCATGAAAAAAATGAACGAACAGTCTATTGCAAAAAAAAAAAAATAAAATAAAATAAAATAAAATAAACTAAATATATTTATAGTAAAACAATAAAAGTGACGACCTTTCCGCTCGAGGGCGGATTGAACTGTGTACTGTGAGGATTGAATGCATGGCTGTCCAGAGGTGTAACCAATTGCTTGCTTTGATGGGCAAATGTAGAAACGCAGTTGTCGAATTTTAGCCCTTTTTGCGATTGGAGCACTCGGTCACACAGTTTTGACCGTTTACAGTTTTTTCGATAACTTTTTATCGATCCCAATCACTATGCCGTTGCTGTGCCCATATCTTCTATATTTATTATCCGATTTGGATAATAACTTTTTCCCGCTAGTTTCTTAAAATTTATTTATCGTGCCAAGAAAGCAAATATTGTAAAGGCGTGGCGTTCTGTCAGATTCAGCGAAGCTATGGTACATGGTATCTCGTTGTCGAGAAATCTCGTCCACAGCGTTTCTACTTGTTATTTATGTTGTTTTGCATTTGCTAGGCTGTACAACTTAATTGCCCATTAAACTAATCGTTTTTGCTTTAGTAAATTTAAGCTAAAAAAATGGATAGTAAATTTGTGTAGCTGCGAGTTGGAAAAGGACTCGTTTGTCGCCTGGCTTGCTCCGCATGTTAAATGCGCGCCACCACACATTTCTCATTGAGTGCGGCTATGCAGCCTGCAGTGGCAAGTGCGAGGCCGTGGATGTGCGTGTGCTGTGCATTGTCTGGTTAGTCCTTTCCGCATATATTTGAAAATAAAGTTACGACAAGTTGCACTCAATTTTCAGCATTTACTGTCAGCGCACAGGCACGCCAACCCGTCGGCCCGGCCCCCCCCCCGGTTGGTGTTTCCACAGTAAAAAGTCACGGGGCGGGAAGGGGTGGAAAAAAATTGTTTTTGTTGAAAAGTAATAGTGTAGATGTTAAATAAATATTCACATTATTTGCATAAATCATAATGTAAGGGCTAGACCAGTGTCAGAAATTATATTCATAATCGAGATACAACTATTGTAGGATGGGGCGAAAGTGACATTTATTTTGCAGAAAACTTTTTGCGACAATCATTTTGTTGTCAACTTTTTTTCATACACAACATTGAAATAAATGTATATGGAAATCACATAAATAATATACTTATTTTTAATAATAAGTATATATAGCCACATGATACTTATTGAATGTTTTAAAGGCTCTAGCAAAAGCATAACCCTTTGGCTTTTGCATTCTAATTTCGATGGTAACATACTCATATACTAACAATATTAAATGATATTGACACTGCTTAAATGCTTTAAAGGCTCTGGCAAAGGCTCTGTATTCTATTTTCGACCTATTTTGAAGTGAAACTTTCATTGTTTGCAACTCCTGGCACAATGGAACCCAATTTAAAATCATATCTGAGTTCTGTTACTCTGCGGCAAGTGTGGCAAAAAGGGAGCCGAACGAGGCATGCCCCAAGCCGCTGTGGCAACAAAAACTGTGTCGGGGCACAGCCATGGACAGTGGACAATGGACTCTGGACAGGGAAAAAAAAAGGCTGTAAAAACAAAAGCCAAGCAACGCATAAAACGCTTGAAATGAATACGTGTTGCAAGTGCTGGGCCCGCACGTACTGTCAGGCTGTATACATATATAACGCTATCATACCCGGCAGGCAGCCCCGTGGGCATATCCTTTGTGTCCTTCCTCCGGCATCCTGTTGGCCTTATGCGATTTGCAAACATTTTCATTATGCCGTGACATGAAAGTGGACTGCTAAATTGATCGGGCCTACCGATGGCATGTCTATCGTCATTCATTGGTGTTATCACTTAGTGGGCTTATCAATCTATCAGTTTTCCCCCTCAAAACGTATTTATAGACGCTGTATCGCTGCTGTGCAGGTGCATAGGGAATGCTAAGTGTGTGGCCGGCCGGCCAAACGGGCTGGGAACCCTTTTAAAAAATTACCATTTCTTGTGGGCCTTAAGGCGCTCAATGAATTCCGGAATGAACTTGCAATTAGAGATGCCTGGCATTGCCGATAATGAAAGCTAAAAATAGTTAGAATATGCATTAGCAATTTTGCAAGCCAAACACAATTCAAATGGTTGTCATTTCCCCCGAGACTCCAACATGACACCTATATTTTAGTCCCGGAAACAATGACTGAGCGAAAGGAAATTCCTCAAATCCCTTTCTTTACGAGGTCCATGTCCTTTTTACCCGTTTTTTTCCGAATTTTTTTGGCCAGTGGTCGGCGTGACTTGTCATTTGCCTCCAGTTTTTGCCTCCTTCTCCGAATTGTTCGTGGTCGTGGTTGCACTTTTGTTCGTGCAACGTCGCCTGGCTGGTCTTCCACCGGAGATAAGCTCCGCAGGTGGTCCTGCTCCTCAGCCGCAGCCTTGTCCACTATCCTTTACCACCTGACCGCCGCTTTCCCCCCAACCATCCCCTTTTCCTTTTCCCCCGGCACTTTTCCGCTTTTCCACGCCCGCCCGGATGCATTTGCATATGGAATTGTGAGTGCTGCGTGCCAAGTAACTCGGAATGGAAAAACCGCCACCCACTCACTCGACCACTCTCTCTGAAGTGTGTCACAACATGCTGGGGCACGAGCCGTGGATGTCGACGCCTCCGGCAGCTGCAAGTGTATTTAAATTTCAAACAAATTAGTTTAGTAAATTAGCCGCTCATAAATCTGTGGCCGTCGTGGAAAAAGTCATGGAAAAAAAGAAAATGAAACCGAGACGGGGACGGTGACGGGGAGGACAGTTTGGACAGTCGGTGCGACAGCATCTGTCATTGGTAGCATTTTCATCTGCATTTATCCGCAAAAGCATCGCATACGAGTATGCATTTCAAAAAACATTATTAGCATTGGTCACGTACACGGAGGCCTGAGTTTTGGGGATTAAGGTTCGCTTAACCATTCATCACTCCCCACGGAACACTGATCCATCGGCAATGATTCGGTCTAAAAATATTCGGGTGCTTCGGATAAATTTAAATAAGTTTTTGGCTGCATGGAATAGAATTTTATTCGAGGAGGAATTGTTGAAAATACAGCGACGTCTGTGGTGAGTTTCACACATCTTTTGGTGTTTTAATGTTTATAGATTTATGTTATGTTGTTGGTATGTTGGCTTATGATTTATGTTGGTGGATACGTTTATAATCTGCTGGATCGTCAAACTTGGGAAGCCGAAGAGCCCCTCCGGCAGCTACTCCTCCACCCACTCGTTCTCCAGGCGCATCTGCTCCTCCTCTTCGGGGGAGAAGTCCGACTCGATGTTGAACGCCTTGCGGATCTCCTCGACAGACTTGCCCTTCATCCTGTTGGCCACAGTCTTGCAGGCCGCCTTCTGCAGGCTCTTCATTTTTAAGTAGTTAGCAGCCACAATCAGTTCGACGAGGGTGGCGTGGTCAACCCGGAGGAAATTTGCGTCCCAAGCGCTGATAGAGTCGTTGGCACCCACGAAGAACTCGAAGTCATCGGTAGGCTCGGGGTCGTCCACGTGGTACTCGGCCCATGAAATTAATTTTAATAATATGGCCCCGTTGACTTTGGGCAGCACCACCGAGCTCTGGTCCTCCGGCATCTTGTTGGTCTGCATCATGGTCCTGATGATGCCAAAGCCTTTCGCGATCCGCAAGTCCACTGCGTAGATCACCCCGTCGGAGGACTCTAGGTTGATGAAGGGCATGTTTAGCTCCTGAGTGCCAGTAAATCGGGAAGTGAATAATATGTATATTCCTTGGGCTCTACCGACCACGTGCCTCTGTTTCAGAAATAAAGTATATGAGCAGTGAATGGCAAGTTAAAAAGTAAATCACTAAGACTAGGAGGGACTGGCAGGTGCGCAAAGGAAGCTCAGAAGCTGCGAGGCAACTTACCTTTGTCGGACGGATGCCAAGTAAAACGGTGTGCAGCTTGCACTCGATAAACAGATAACCTGCAAACTGAAGCTAAGCAATTACGAGGCGCGAGCGATGCCAAAAACAAATGCCACATTTACTAGTATAATTTAAAAAATATTGTATAAGTAACAAATTACGAGCCTTGTAGTCTTGATTTTTCGGAAGAGACTGAAAACAAACGGGACGCCTGTCAAGTAGATTAAAAAGAAACGTCAGAAACGCCTACTTTGTTTTGTAAGTTAGCCGATATACTGGTAAAAACATAAATCGAACTTTATCGCTTTATGCCACTTTATCGCTAGGCGCGAACTGGGAATTCAAACTGCTGAAGAAAGCCCCCGTTTCAAGACAAAAGCATCGATATTTCGTTTAGCCAATCCTCAGAATTCCCAAAATTCCCCAAGACTTTTGTAATAAAAACCTGTTCTGTTAGTGTGTCGTGTAATATTTATTCTCTAATATAACATGCCAAATGAAATGCAATGTGTTCGTACAACTATTTCGTAAAACATCTTAACGTCATGGTGTTAATTTAAAGGTGTGCTTGGTGTATGATAATCCTAACAATTAAATTAAGCAGCAGTCCCGCTTTTCTCCCGAATGGAAGAACTTGATTGGGATATTTGTTTGGTTACTCGTCCATCGACTCGTTCTGCTGGCGCCCCTGCTCCTCCTGGCGCCCCTGCTCCTCCTGGCGCCCCAGCTCCTCCTGGCGCCTCCGCTCCTCCTGGCGCCCCTGTTCCTCCTGGCGCCCCTGCTCCTCCTGGCGCCTCTGCTCCTCCTGGCGCCCCTGCTCTTCGGGGGAGATGTTCGCCTCTATCGTATGTTAAAGACCCTGCGGATCTCCTCGATAGTCTTGATCTTGATCCTGTCGGACACAGTCTGGCAGGCCATCTTTTCTAGCCCCTCGATGTCTAAGTAGTCGGCAGCATCAATCAGGTCGAAGAGGATGCGATGGTCGACATTGAGAAAATTGGCGTCCCAATCGCTGATGCCCCCGTTATTGCCCACGAGGAGCACGTAGTCATCATTAGGCTCGGGGTCGTCCACGTGGTGCTCGGCCCATGAAAGTATTTTCAGCAAAATGTCCCCCTTGACTCTGGGCAGCGGAACAACCGAGTCCTGGTCCTCCGGGATCTTGCAAATCTTCATCACGGTCTTTATAATGCCAAAGCACTTCGCGATCCGCAAGTCCACTGCGTAGATCACACCGTCGGAAGACTGTAGCTTGATGTTTGCCATTATTTCTCTGATGTTTATAATTTAATCGGGAAGTGAATAATATATATTTCACGTGCCTCTGTTTCGAAAATAGCACTGAATAGCACTGAATAGCAAGTGAAAAAGTAATGTTATTGTCAAAGGTTTAATGATTAGGACTAGGTTGGAGTGACAGGTTGGAACATGAAAAGGGGAATCTCGGCCTATTTGGTCGAGATTTCTCGACAACGAGATACTAGGTATCTCTCTTGCCGCGGCATGAAATGAACTCGATCTGCCTGTATTAAAAACGTTCTAAAATCAAAAAGAATTACACCTTTAGCTCTTACCATCTCTGAAACCGACGTGTTCATGCATACAGGCGGACGGACAGACAGACGGACAGACGGACGGACAGACAGACATGGCTAGATCGACTATTGATGCTGTTGATGCTGATATACCTCTACCATTTACACCTTGAGTTACATGGTATAACAACTCGAATGCTCCGGGCATTCCAAATCCCAGCAACGAAAATAGATAAATATTCAATCGTCCAAATCCATTATGAATCCTAGACAGCAAACAAACATCTTTGGTTCGGTTATTTTTATCGCAGGTTTCAGTTACTCGGTTACACGGTTACACAGTCACACCGTTTTCCTATTTCCTTTCGTTGCGAAAATAAAAACGTTGAAAAAACGATGGCCCTTGGCCATTTACCTCCCGGCCCTCACAGCAGTGGCAGCAACACAATGTCAGTGCAAAAAATATTTTTACAACTGCCTCCAACCCCGATGTCCAATCCGACATAGCAGCCCCTTCTTGCCTCAACGCCCCTCGCCCATGACTTGTGTCAAATGGCAAACTAAATGCCTTCCAGCACCAGCTAGGGCCAAAAAAAAAAATAAAAATAATACAACAAAGAGCAGAAAACTTGCCAAAAAAAAGAACGAAAAACGTGAAAATCAATAAACTCTGAACTTAAGTTTTTTGAACTTTCTTGTTCGAGTTGCCGGGCAATTCATTGTCATACATATATGCCCGCCAATGGAGATATATGTGCATATAATCTGCCCGCAGGCATATCCGATGGCCAAACCAGCTGGAGCTTCTCTATATTATGCACACAAAAACGTTTCCCAGG
>JAJJHQ010010534.1:490390-501397 GCA_021223825.1 Drosophila ironensis
CAAAGTCAATTTTGCTTTTTTTTTTTTTTTTTTTTTTTGGCAGCAGGACTACCCGAAACCCCATCTCGTTTTGGGTGAGAAGTGCCAAGAATTTCTGAAATGCCACTTTAATAGTTTTGCCACCAAAACTCGACGGGCGCATTGATGGCTGGCTGTGTTGTTGTCTGTCTGTCTGCCTGCCTGCCTGCCTGCCTGTCTGTCTGTCTGCCTGACTCTGCTCCCAGTTGGTCACAGTTGTAGTCCCATTTTGGGCATTTGTCGCATTCCGAAACTTTGCATTGGGAATAGGCCTCGTACAAATTGAGGGGGAGGAAAAATAATACCATGCCCGCCACCCAAACGTTTCGGTCGTTTTGGCCTTCAGGCTCCATTGATACTCGAATCGGTCTTGTATCTTGTATCTTTCTGGCCGACAAATGGTTGAAAGTCTGTTGAGCCGGGGAATTAGCGTTTGAATAATATTTTAATTCCCCGGACAGCCCCTTAACCCCATCGCGCTGGCTGGTGAAATTACGTGCGTCGGGACAGCCGCAGAAGCTTAAAGTGGAATGAAATCACGGATTGTATTCAAGGAATTCCCGGCTCCAGGAGTCCCGCTGACCTGGAGAGCGGAAAATAGAAACCAGAAATGGATGAGGCGACCAAGGTGGCATCTGAAAAGCAAACAAACAGTGGAAAATAGAACAGAACGGAGCAGGACAAGTGATAAGTGCAATTTCTCACGTGACAAAGGCGAGGGAAAGCCATAGAGACAGCCATGGAGAAAGTGAGAAAAACTCGCTGGAGCCGCGGGATGGGGTTGAGATTGGGGGGCTGTGGGGGTAGGAAAACGCGGATTAGGCGACGGGCCAGCGACAGCAATGAAATTTATGAGACGTGTCAACGACGGCTGCTGGTCAGGAAAACGGATGAGGGGCAGGGGCAGCGACAGGGGCGGAGAAGGGATCAGAGGTCGGGCAGACGCAGAATGACACTATCCCATGCAATAGGGAACTATTTGCGGGGCGTTTGGATAACTCCCTTTGATAAACGACGAAAACGTCAGCTGGACACAACAAAATTTAATGAAACGAAACGAAGTGTGTGGGACAGGGTGCCACTCGCTTTGAAAACTCCTGCCACAGGCCCAAATGAATCTCACAGAAACCTTTTCATTAGACAACTTAGAATGCCAAGGGGTTTAGAAAACTCCAAAGTAGCAAAAGAACGTTTGAAATTGTGTAATTACGATTTTATCGCCATTTATCGTCAAATTGCCGTGCAAGTTTTCGTCCCCAAAGTCTGTCATAATTCCATGTTTCTCCGGGTTTTCGGCTTGGGGAATTGAAAGAACAAAACAATTGCCACTCAAACACCCGCTCCGCCACCCGCTCCAGCTCCAGCTCCGGCTCCACCTCCAGCTCCAGTTCCTCGTGCAGCACACTTTCCAGTAATTTAAGGCGTCACATGTGGTTTTAGGCGGGCCCGAGAGCGGAGGGGGTAGTAGTTTTCCCTGCCGGGTACTTTTTTGTATAAATTATTCGCTTCTTGACTCGGGGAAATCTCCCACAAAACCCCCGCGGGAAATGAGACCAGAGACCAGAGACCCGACCGCACGACCAACATTCACTGTCCCCTTCGCCAAGGCCTATAATTACTGAACATTTCCCGCCCTCGGTGAACTATTTTGAGGGGGGTGAAGAGTTTTTATTATTATTGAAAATTTGCTGCCCATTTATCTTTGGTGCCTTAATCCATCCATTCATCCCTGCGTGCGCCTTTTCGATTCCCGCTTTCCCACTTTCCCGCTTCTATATTTAAAGACTCCTTCAATGGGAATCATTAACGTGCATGTGCCGCACGTTTATAGGGGCTGGGCCGTGGAAAACCGAAAACTGAAAACCAGGAGGGCCTCATAATAATAGCAATTGAATTGGAATTTGAAAATATTTGTACATTTACGGAAATAGAATTTAGAGCGCTGTACTCGTATAGTACTTGTGTATCTATGAATGGGCGACCGCAATTCGCGGTGTCGCCGAAGATAGTGCCACCGAAACTTTGCGGTTTGGCCAAAAGTTATGCCGCCCAGCAAGCAGTATAATTTATTTACACTGCCAAGCTCTAACACTTTTGGTAACTATTTTTCAGTGAGGCTGCCGCATAAACGAGGTGGTGCGCGGAGGAGGGGAAGGCGGAAAAATCCGGGTAAAAGCACCGCAGCCCAAAGAAATCAAGTTGAATTGTTTGTGCGGGTTAAAGTTTGATTGATGTGCCGTGTCCCGCGTGCAGACAACATGAAAATTAGTTGAGAGACCAGCACTCGAAAGTTGAATGCGGATTGGAATGGGAATGCCGGTGGTTACGGGATAGATACGAGTGAGAGTGCGAGTATATACTCGTAGTATGCTATTCCCCAGCCAAACTCTTCTACGAGTATATAGTATGTTAGTTAGGAAGGAGAAGGAGTTGATGGGGCTGTGGCTGTGGCTGCGGAGTGCCTGCAGTTCGAATGATTGACGTTTAGGCAAACGAGCTTCAAACGCTTTAAAAATGGAAATAGAAACACACACACAGTATAGCACAGTATAGCACAGTACAGGGTATAGTAACTTGATCTATGGCCTGTGGGTGGGTGAGTCATTGGCGCAAGTGGAAATGGGTAATTTGAGTGTGTCTTGAGATTTTTGATTAGCTAAGAGTGTTTCGGGTTGGTTTTTCGGGCTTATGTTTTTCTACTTTGAATATGTAAAGTCAATTCCCTAATTCAGGGAAATGCAGGCAGGGGCCAAAGGAGAAAATGTGTAAAGAAAAGAAAAGAAAACACAAGCGCAAACAAAATGCCAGGGATATCAACAGGATCTAGGGGCATTTAAAATCACTTCCCGTGAAACCTTTCTGGTATCTCCGGCTTTCAGCTCATCTTTGGTTTATCCCTCATCCGAGAGGATATCAGATTGCCATGTGTGTGCGCTTGAGGTCCTTTCCAGCATCCTCTTCCTCCTTCTCGTTCTCGTCCTCGTTGTGTTGTGTTGTGTTGCGTTGCGTTGCGACCCCGACATAACCCCTGGCCCACCCAGAAGACACCCACTTGAACCCGATTGCTATCACGTGTGAGCTGGTGTGGCAGTGCTTTATCATTAACTTGAGTTGCCAGCCGCATGAGGAAGTTGCCGTTGCAAGTTGGTCGGTCCCCTGGTCTCTGGTGCGGTGTCCTGCGAGCTTGTGTGCTTTGCATCATTGGGCAAACAAATGTAGCAACAAAAGCCTAAGCCCCACTGGTGGCTGCGGGCATCTGTGTTGCATGTTGCACGCTGTGTGCCGCATGTTGCTCCAGACTCTGTCCGAAACGGAGGCTGACACAGTTTCCTGCACCGGGCCCTGTCTCAGCGTCTGCCCACCCTTCGTGCCGCACTTGAGAGTGCGTGTTGCAAATTGAGCGCATCAGTATAAAACACACAGAAGAAGCGGCGGCGGCGGCGGCGGCAGTGGCAGCAGCTGCCACACATCGGGTCCGACCTGCAACTGCCTGCCACACAGTATCAAGTGTCCGATACGGGGAAGCCATGCAAAATGGAATTCGCGGTGGGCTGCGCGCATGCGCACACTAGACCGCAGAAGCCAAAGGGCCTTGCACCGCACGGACGAGTGCGAGTGCGAGCGGGGGCAGTGGTGCTGTCCCTTTAAAGGTGTAGCAGCCCAAGACCGAGCCACGTGCAGATTTTCCCGACCCCTCAACCCCGCTGGCAACAGTAACAACTCATAGTTTGTCCTGCATCCTGCCGCATTCCCGCATTCTCGCGCCCCCTCGCCCGCTGCCAATGATGGCAATTTAACGCCTGCTTTGCTTGATGGCAGGATAACAGGCAGTGGGTGTCATCGGCTCCGCACCACCTGCCATAAATGTGCACAGCAAGAAGTCAATGACTGGACATCTTAATTGCAGAAAGTTAGATAGTCAACAAAAACCCAAAGCAGAATTCTCTATATACAGGCTCTATAAATAGAGCTCTAAAGTCCTTAAAAATCTCAATTATTGAGTAATATTATTTAATTTTAGTAAACTCTCAAAAGTTGTGTATCAGATAAAGACCATACTAGAAGCTTCTTAAAGCTTTCATTAACACTTTTGACAACTTAAGCAAAAGCATATGACATTGAATTGGATTAGATTTTTTGCCTGGTTAGCTTGGTTCAGATTTATTACAACTCCAATTTGATCCGATTTAAAAGGGTCTTTGTGGAATTGAAAGTGCTGGCGATGTCATCATCATTTTGGCTCAGTGAACCGGGAGGACTTGGGTGGGTCGGTCGGTCGGTTGGACGATTGGTCGGTCGGTCGGTCGGTCGGTCGGTTGGTCAGTTGGCATGGCAACACTTCTGGGCATTGGGCACTGGGCACTGGGTTGGGGGCTCTGGACGGACTGTGGCAAAGCGTCAATGGCTCGGTCTGAAACCAAACAAGGGCTCAACAGCTCGAACAACATCTATAACAAGAGCAACTTCAAACAGTTAATACAACACAAACGCTGTGACGAGGGGGGTCAGTTACGGTGTCGCCTTCAGTGAGGCGGCATGCCACAGCACTCGACATCGTCACCATCGGTGACACAATCGACACCACCAAGTCATCATCGTCGCCATTCCAGTTCTGTGAACTAATGTGGAAGATCATCATCCTGTGTGCGGCACACGTCTTCTTTGCCGGTCGGTCGAAGGACGAGCTACGAGCTACGAGCTACAAGGTTCGAGGTTCGAAGGCTGACCACAAATTGATTGGCATCCTCAGCGGTTTCAAGATTGTTTCTCAAGTGGTGTCAAAATGTGTACTCCAAGCAACGCTTTGAGCGGGCAAAACGAAGGGCATTTGACCGGAATTCAATATTATTCCTCATTAGTTTTGAAATGGCTAATTACAAGTCGAGTGCGAGCGGCAGTGCTGCAGTTTGCACGGCCAATGGAGTTCAGTTGCCCCCCTTGATGCTTTCACTGGAGTGGATGGCAATTAAATTGGGTTTGCTGCTGCTGCTGCTGTTGCTGCTGCTGCTGCCAGCCAAAAGCGTATGCAAGTATTCTATGAATATGTTATCGCATATCCTGAATAATTTACAACCTTTCAATCCTGCTGCCTGCCCTCGGCCCCGCTCCCGGAATGTTTTTCAAATTGGTAATTGCTGTTGATATCATTGTTACACCATGAATCTATGCATGCAAATGGCAAATATTTATGAAAAATAATTTACTCAACTATTTGCATGCACACACACATGCACCGCACAAATGGTCTCCGCCCCGAAATTCCTTTGTTTTTTTTTTTGTTTTGTTTTGTTCCTTTCACTTGGGTGTAAAATATGGTTGCCCTATGTTTGCATCGAAATCGAATTTATAATCCCACAGCAAAATGGTCCGGGCAGTTTTGTTGGAAAAGCCCTGTGCTATTTTATGTGCAGAATTTGGTTATTTTTTGAGGGAGCACGCTCGATTTATTTGCAACAATTTTTGAGGTGTGCGGCAGACTTGCGATTAAAAACGTTTTGTGTTTCCTCTCAAGAACGACTCGGAGTCGGAGTCGGAGTCTGTGTCTATTATTTTATTGAGGATGCCCCACCCAGCTCCTGGGGCATCCGAGGGCATTGAATATTCGATTTGCCGTGACCCTTTTGTGGGAATACCCGAATATTTTGTTTCTGCTTTGCTTATGCTTTGCAGCGCACACAGTTTTGGGTTCGATTTGCGTTGGCAAATTAAATAAAAATGCAAATAAAGCTGAAACAGGAATTGAAAATGCGTGTGTGTGCTGGAGTGTGGGTGATGTTTTGTATTTTTTAAACAACATGAAATAATATGCGAATGTTTTTATTTATTGTGGCAACAATTTATTGTACCCCCTGCCGTATTGTTGTAGTTACCGGTCACGGGGACGGAGAGACGGACGAACGGACGGACGGACGGACCGTACCCCGGACCTCACATCCATAGACTTCACTTTGGCCAGGCCAAAAAACCGGAGACCAATAGTGTTGGTAAAATGGAAATAAAAGCGAAAAGCAGGGAAAACTCCCTCGCCGCATGGCCAACACAACGGCCAGAGTACCGAAATGGGAAATAAAATGCGAATGGAATCGATCTCGAACCGTTGTTTTGGCGGATATATATATTCATATATATATATATGTGTGTATGCAGGCTCGGGGCTTCAGGTTTTTGCCCCTAGCAGCAGCAGCAGCCAACTGCCATAAATCAAACATTTTCATCTTTAAGCCTTTTGGATTTAAGCTAAAGCCGCACACACAAATCGGCCCTCTCCGCAACGGGCCAGGGTGCGAAGCTTTTAAGTAAATCCGGTTAATGTTCGATTCCGGGCACGGTTTTATCGACCGTTGATTGGGGATTTTACTGTTTTAGGGGCGATGATATCTTCCTTCATGTTGTATATTCTTTTCAATAATTTTAAGCGATCCCTAATTTATAAAGCGATTCTGTTTATCGAACTTGTTTGCGCCTAAGAAATGCTCTTAGTTTAGCAAATCATGCTTATCTCTTGTCTTTTAATTTTGCCATTTTCCAGATGCCAACCCGCAGCCGCAGCAGCAACTTGTTCCGCAGCAGCAGCAACAGCCGCAACAGCAACTTCAGGCCCCTCGATTCACCACCCACCCCTCGTCCTCGGGATCGATTGTGAGCGAGGGCAGCACCAAGATACTGCAATGCCATGCCCTGGGTAAGTCATCTAAAAACTCCCCAATTTATCCATAGGAATATGCCAAAACAGGCGTAAAATTCTGAATTTGGCGGGTGATTTTACTCCCAATTTAATTACGATAATCTTGGCGGATTCTACTTTATTTTTGGACTTTCGAAACCCTTTTTTCGGAATCTTTTCCGAGTTCAAATTGATGCTTTGCAAGCATCTACAATATTATCAAGTATTTTCTATATTATACGCATTTTACTCCCAAAATTGTTTCAATAATCTTTCACGGACTTGCCTTTCTTTAATTGCTTTTTCAGAACCAAGGTTCTGAACCTTTTCTGAATTCAAAAAGTATGCAAAGAATTATGATATTGCGGGTTTTTTCCTATAGGTATCTTTTACAAACTTGTATCACAATTAAGTTCTAAATTTAAATTGCCGAGTCGGTCTACCCATGTCCGTCCGTCTGTTCGTTCATCCGTCTGTCCGTTCGTCTGTTTGTCCGTATGTCGCCCAGATCTTGAAGACTATATAAGATAGGTAAAAACAAGTAGAAACGCTGTGGACGAGATTTCTCGACAGCGAGATACCATGTACCACAGCTTCGCTGAATCTGACAGAATGCCACGCCTTTACAATATTTGCTTTCTTGACACGATAAATAAATTTTAAGAAACTAGCGGGAAAAAGTTATTATCCAAATCGGATAATAAATATAGAATATAGAAGATATAGTGATTGGGATCGATAAAAAGTTATCGAAAAAACTGTAAACGGTCAAAACTGTGTGACCGAGTGCTCCAATCGCAAAAAGGGCTAAAATTCGACAACTGCGTTTCTACATTTGCCCCTCAAAGCAAGCAATTGGTTACACCTCTGGACAGCCATGCATTCAATCCTCACAGTTCACAGTTCAATCCGCCCTCGAGCGGAAAGGTCGTCACTTTTATTGTTTTACTATAAATATATTTAGTTTATTTTATTTTATTTTATTTTATTTTATTTTTTTTTTTTGCAATAGACTGTTCGTTCATTTTTTTCATGAGCTTGAAGACAGCACTGCTTTTCCGCTACTTATTTTTTTTTTTCTATTTTTAAGCTTTTTTTTAATTGACAATGGCATAGTGAACACCCTCGTCATACAGAAGTTTTATTCCCATTCATCTCCCATTTCGCTTACCTCACTTGCACCACTGCCTTCCCGTTTTTATTTATTACTTTATTTTTTTCTATTTTGCTTTTTTTTTTATTAAAAAATATTTACTCTACCCTTTTTATAATTTTTAAACCCAATGGTAACGACAGCAATCTCTGTGATTTACCATCTGAAAAAGTTATTACACATATAGGTATACTTTATGGGGTTGGAAATGTCTCCCTTTTTTTTTTTTATTAAAAAATATGGAATAGTGAGTGACAAACAGTAATAACACCTTCGACTCTTTTTTTTTGCAATAAACTTTTTACTTTATCCTTTTTTTTATAATTATTAAAACAAATTACAATTACAACAATCCCTGTGAGTAACCATCTGGAATTTATGTCGCGAGAATACACATATAGGTATACTTAAGTTAATATACCATTTGTACCTAATCAGGATTGTGTGATACTAGTTCAGCACAAGTTGTTTTTTAGAAATCGGTTATCACCTCCCGCACCCGGCAACCCGAAATTCTGTGGCATCTACAAGTCTTACTCTAGAGGCACTAAATTTGGTTAGTATATTGGAAGATCCAATATCTATCTGAAAACCACTCCCTTCGTTTTCTGCAGCCTGAAAACTATTACAAAGCTTTGAATTGCCGGTTTAATGTCTTAAAAAACCTCACCCATTGTTGTCCGTGCAATGTAAATGAAATAGGAGACAGTTGTGCCGACAAATCCGGTCACTATCTCCTGCTAGGCGAAACAAACAGCTGTTAACTGAATCAAATGTGGATAATAATCCACAATAAACACATTTAGTATGTCCGGGAGGGCGGCAGGTCCTAGGCGTGACAATATAATGCCCGCTGTGAGCGGAATTATAATGTCCTCGGTAAACGGGGCTTTCGCTGCTGCCTCTGCCTCTGCCTCCATGTAAACATAACACTTGTCCCTCAAAACGGCTGGCAGCTAAGCCGAGTGAGAGTCCTGCTGGCTGCGTGTCCTGGCCCGTCCCGTCCCGTCGTGTCCTGCAAGGGGGGCTGGACTTAGTGTAAAATGAAACCATAAACGAAAACACTTTTCCCCTTCTTTGCTGCTCGTGCGCGCTTTTGAAAGATAATGAAGTAGAAAAACAATAACTTTTATGAGGTTTCCCCGCGCAGCTGAGCCAAGCTCGTCTTGCCCTTCCCGAATCCTAAATTCCGAATCCAAAGTCCCCGAATGCCTTCCACCCAATGCCTGGTTTTCCGTCTGTTCCCGGCGGACGGGGCCGGCGGTGGGCCAAGCGGCATGTAATCCTTTGAGCCCTTTAGGGCGTGCCGGCGTCCAGTCGACGGTTTTCCAGGACTCGGCCTTGCCAGGTACACGTAATGCCTTTTTTTTCACCCCTGTCTTTCTGCCCCAAAAACTTCCATCGCTGCCTGGCCTGCCTGGCCTGCCTGCATTTGACAGTTTCGAGTATCGGTTTCATATTGTTTTCCCTCGGCCTGCCCTCCGCCCACGATCCCGGGAAAATGAGCCGAAAAATAAGTAAATGTTATGAACTTACTTTTAGGCCAGCCAGTGCCCCAAGTCCTGTGTCCCACCGTCCTGGCGTATCCTTCGGCTTCTGCTGTTTACTGCCTTTCCGTGCCGGACTCTTCCCGGGCACGCCCACACACGCCAACACACGCCAACACGGCCTAAGGTCCGGCCGTGCTTGTGTTTTATGGCCAGCGGATTCGCAAAATTAGTCGCGAAATGTCCGTGCCCGAGGGAGTGGGTGTGATATGCCGGTTACCAGGGAATACGACGGAATACGACGGACGGCATATGCCGCGGTCATGGGATACGGCCCAGGTTGTTGTTTGTTGTGTCTTAATTGGCAAATTACTGCTAAAGGCGGCCGGTTGCCGCGGATTCAGTTAATTTTCTTCGCCTTTTTTCCGGGCTTTTTTCGGGCTCGGGCTTGGGCTCGGGCAACTGGTGACCGGTGACCGGTGACCCCGCTTAAAGGCTATACAGGAAGGTCAAGGTGCCCTAAACGGTTCACCTTTGGGAGCACGTGCCAGTTGCAGGGGCCATTATTGGTAGAGTGACCTTTGGCAAACTTAATTGAACAGCGATAAATTTCATTGGCAATACGTGCTGCAAATAGAACTATTACATAAACGTTTTGTAATGCTATCCAAATTACTAATTGCCCTTCTGCGATTACTCATATTTTTGTGGGGCAAAGCCTCTCGATATGTATCGAAAAATCGAACTGCCCGTTTTTGCATGCGCAAGCAAACTGAATCTTTGGGGGGATTTTGGCCATAATCGGAGTCGGTTTTTTTTTTTGGTCTTTTGAGGGGCCCTCAGGTTGTCGAGAGCATTTTGATGCACATTTGAGCAGCAGCAGCAGCAGCAGCGGCAGCGGCATCAGCAGGCCAGTGAAGGCAGCTCTCTATTTCGACGGTGTTTGTGCGCATTTATGGAGGGATCTATGCAACGACACCCGAGAGCCGTGCACTTTGCATAAGCTGCAAGCGGGCATCCAAAAAAAATAAAAGATACAACAAAAATAGAGGAAAAACCTAGCAGGATGGTGGGGCGGGGAAAATAAAAACAAATGCAAATCTCTTTAGCTGCTCTTTGGCGTGTGTGTGTGTTGTTTTTGTCACACATGCCACAACAAGCGTTGCCGTTGCCGTTGCCGCTGCCGTTGCCGTTCGCGCTTTCAGTCACTTTGGCGGTTTTAGTTGTCAACACACAGCCTCACACTCGCCTCACCGCGATGCAGATACATTCTCCGCCCGGCCGCCCAGCCCCTTTTTTGCGCTTTAAGATACTTTATTGCATGGGGCACTCACACAGCCGCCTCCACTCCCCCTAGCCGCGAGGAAGTTTTCCGCTTTCCTCTTACGGTTGCGATTTTGCCCAGTTTTCAGTTTTCAGTTTTATTTTTGTATTTCTCCTGTTTTTGCTGCTGTTGTGCGGAACACTCCACGGCCATGGAGGGACGTACGGACGGACGGACTCCCATCTCAAGTAAAACGAGTTTCCCTTCCCTCGCCCGGCAGTATCTTTTACTTTCCCGGGCTCGGTTTTTGGCTCTGCCTAAGTTTGTTCGCGTTTTGTGCCGCGACAATCATGAGAACAACACAAGAATAGCCAAAGGAGTTGCCACCCCAGGAGTTGCAACAACTCTAGTACCCTGTAAA
>JAJJHQ010010534.1:506545-517849 GCA_021223825.1 Drosophila ironensis
TTTTTTTTTGGTTTTTTTTTTCCTGCTCTTCCTACTCGTCCTGTCCATCTTGTGGGCTTTCTTATCCTTGGCTCCTTGGCTTTGGCTTTCTGCCTGCCCGGCCCGCTGCTTCTGCCACGTTTTTTCTCCGTGTGCCAACACTCGAGAAACTTTCGGCCCGACCGGCTGGCTATTCTCAAGTTGATTCCATTTGATTCCTATTCTAGGCGGGTAGCTTCTAGTTTCGCTTCGAACTTGGCGCAATTCGATTTTGCCTGCAAACTGAATGAAGTGGACCCGCACGCTGGCCACGTTTGCACGGCATGCTACCCTGGACCTCTGCCAGATAGTACATAAATACAGAAATTGACAGTAGGTATTATTTGGATAATGTTCTAGCATTTAATGCATTCGAAGAGACTCTGATTTTCGCTTTTTTTTTGTTTGGCTTTCCGGTGTAAATATTTAATGAGTACGGGGTATGTGGCCTGGCTCTGTAATCGCTTATAAGCCCACTTGGCGGCTTAAGTTTGCCTTTGGAAAGAGCGTTGATGGGCGCTTTCGGGGCGTCTGATGCCGGATTTAGGGCCTCCGGCAATCCGTCGTCCACTGCTCCCGTTCTCTGGCCTCCATTTTCAGCATCCTACATCCACCGTCCATCCATCCATCCACATGCACACGCTGCAGTGTGCACTCAATCCTGTTGCATCCTGGCCAGTTAGGCGAGGCGCATATTTTATTCAGACTTTCATTTAGTTCGGCCAGCCGCTGCCCCGCTTGCTCGGTCACATGTAATTTTTGTTTAGCCATTCCAATTGCAATTCCATTCCGCAAAGGGACCGACCCCACCCCACCCTGCCTGTCCCGCCAATGGGTCTGGAGTTGGGCCTGGGGCAGGGGCAGGGGCAGGGCAGGGTAGGGAGCCAGTGGGCGGGCCAATATAAATCAACTTTAATTTAAATGCCTGGCTGCAGCAATGAAATCAGAATGAGTAGTGCTGCTCTGTGTGTCTCCGTCGCTTTCTTGTGTGAACTGGACATCGTCTCTGTTCGGGCTTTTCTCTCCATTTTCCCTCGATAGTCGACGGAAGTTCAAACAAATGAAGCCAACTGTGTGCCAGGAGGAAGGAGGAAGGTCCTTTGTGCGAGCGTCCATCTATCGTTCCCTTTATGGCGCTCGGAAAGTCTGCAAGTATGCGATTTAATCACAGAGTGCGGTCAGTTAGCGACACGGGCGGCGCCCAAGGGGGATTCCCCAACATCCAACATCCAGCATCCAACATTTCGACCTGTACCTGTACTCCGGGGACGGGCATTAGCAGCGGTTATTCAGTTTACGGCCTTCTTCAGGTTTTGAAACAATTTATGTCTTTTGTTCGTGCCACCAACCCCGCCAACCCAGTCAATTTCAGTGCCCTTTGTCGGAGCAAATCAAATAAAGATCCGCCTTCACGCTGCTCCTTTTGCATACTTAACGCGATATTAACGCATTTCCCTATTGTGTTTTTTCATTGGCTCTTCCAGGATACCCGCAGCCGATGTATCGCTGGCTTAAGGATGGCGCTCCCGTTGGCGACTTCTCGTCCAGCCAGTTCTACCGGTTCCACAGCACCAGGCGCGAGGATGCGGGCAGCTATCAGTGCATTGCCAGGAACGATGCCGGATCCATATTCAGCGAGAAGAGCGACGTTGTCGTGGCCTGTAAGTACACAACCAATCATTCACTTTGAAGGGACGGGTCGGCGGGGCTTAAGCGCATTACCCGTCGATTACTCGGCATTTGAGTGAAGGCCGGGAAAGCGCTTGTGAATCGAATTTGGGAACGTGAGTCGCCGCTGCTGGCCACTGAGCAACTGCCCGGATCTGGTTACCAATTAAACAAAAGATGCTGGAAACTCATTGATGGCCAATGATTCACATAAAATAGCCAATTAGTGTTTTCAGGAGTTTCGAATTTAGAGGAGGCCTCCTGGTATAATTGAGTCATTGATTAGAAAACAATAAATGCCATGGAATGCCATGGCTTTCAATAATTTGTCCAATTAGGGCTGATTATGTTGGAGCAACTGCGTGATAGATGGAGGAAGGATTACCCTTACCCAGAGGGAAGTATCCGATTCGGGTCCGCAAAATATTCAAATTTATCTCGAGCAGGCGGCTTGAAGAGCCTGTGAAATACGAGTGCTTGCCTGACACTGTTCTGAATATTCGCTCGGAAGTTTGGCTAGAATGCGTGGGCAGAATGCCTCGTCCCGGACGAGGGACGGGCGACGGGGGAACACTAATCAAACGACTGTCACAGCAGCCAAGTATTTTCCAGTGAAACCTCCTCTCCTAGCAGGGGGGCGGATAAATGTTTAGCTGCTAATTTTTCTTTAATGCGAACTTAATTACAACAAGAACGGGGGCAGGAACGGGGGCAGGACCGGGTCACTGGGTCTGCTTGGGTCTGGTTGGGTCTGGTTGGGTAGGTGTGGATGTAACGAACAATTAGACAAGTAAGTGCGAGTGACACTTGAGCTCGAGCCGGGGAGCGTGTGTGAGAGCTTATTACCCCACCACTTGAACCTAATAAATCCACCCTCCTCTCAATCTCCGGCGACCAAATTTACGGTGACCTTCTTTTCTGAACGAACGGCGCCGGAGCTCCGCAGTTCCGCAGTTCCGCAGCTCTGGAGCTCTGGAGGTCTGGGGGCGGAACTGACAGACCGACTCAATGGCTCGTTGACTGGTTGACTTGGAGCAGCTGCTTGTAGCGGCAACAGCAGCGACAGCGTCTTGAGCACTTAATTAATTGTAGGACCGAGCGAGGAGAGCGCTTAAACTGAACTAATAACCTTTAAAGCTCAGCTGCTCGGCTCTAAAAGGTGGTTTGGCCTGCCAGCGGGGCAGGTTGCGGGGCAGGTTGCGGGAGGTTGAATTGACTTGCCCGCAGGCCGCATTGCCTTCAATTCAATTAGCGAGTGACACCACAGGAAGGCAGGAAGGCAGGAAGGCAGGGGGAGGTGTCTCACCAAGGATACAGCTTATTACCTCTCTGCTTATTACAACCTGAGAGTGCAAGTGCAGGCCAAGTACATCCATCATTTCCAGTTGGTTTGCTTGCAAGTAGATATATATCAAGTACTCGTACTTATGCAGGATTGGGCTAGGCAATATGGGAGGGCTGGGGCGGGGCTGGGTAACTAAATGTGGCATAAGACATCGGTTTTAACGCTTCATTCATCTCCACAGATATGGGTGTCTTCGAGAATGCCACCGAAGGGCGACTGACGGTGGTGAGCGGTCATCCGGCGATCTTTGACATGCCGGCCATTGAATCGGTGCCGGCGCCTTCCGTGACCTGGCAATCGGAGGACGGACCCCTCAACTACGACATCAAGTACGCCTTCACGCAGGCCAATCAACTGATCATCCTGAGCGCCGACGAAAGCGACCGAAGGGGCTACCGGGCCAAGGCCATCAACACGCAGCTGGGCAAGGAGGAGAGCAGCGCCTTTGTGCACCTGAACGTCAGTGGAGATCCGTTTATCGAGGTGGCACCCGAGATCATCATCCGGCCGCAGGACGTCAAGGTGAAGCTGGGCACCGGCTTCGTCGAGCTGCAGTGCATTGCCAATGCCCGGCCGTTGCACGAGCTGGAAACGTTGTGGCTGAAGGACGGGCTGGCCGTGGAAACGGCCGGAGTGCGGCACACCCTGAACGATCCGTGGAACCGAACCCTGGCCCTGCTGCAGGCGAACAGCTCGCATTCCGGGGAGTACACCTGCCAGGTGCGATTGCGTAGCGGCGGCTATCCGCCCGTGAGCGCCTCGGCACGCTTGCAGATCCTCGAGCCGCCGGTCTTCTTCACGCCCATGCGAGCGGAGACCTACGGGGAGTTCGGGGGACAGGTGCAGCTGCCGTGCGACGTGGTGGGCGAGCCAACGCCCCAGGTCAAGTGGTTCCGCAACGCCGAATCCGTGGATGCGCACATCGAGAGCGGGCGGTAAGCAATTACCCTCGGGGATTACGCTCGGGCGGAGCCCTCAATGATTGTTTTTCGCATTGCAGATACGCCCTGAGCACCGATAATACCTTGGTAATTAAGAAACTAATCCTGGATGACGCCGCCATGTTCCAGTGCCTGGCCACCAACGAGGCGGGCGAGAACTCAGCCAGCACCTGGCTGCGTGTGAAAAGTAAGTCAAGAGCCGAATTAGTAACCACCAACTAGGTGCACTCCCGCTGGCACTGGACCCGGAAACGGGTGGCAAGGGACTGGGCCCTGGACAAAAAGGATGAAACTAAAGTTATGGAAACTATTCGTTCATTGGAAATACGAGTATACGAGCTACTCGTACAGTATCAACGGAGAAACTTTCGAGAGAAATTTTAATGAAATAGAAGCTCGTGAACAATGTAGTTTGGCAGTTCATTTCAATTAAATTGTTTAATGTTGTGCAACTATTTGAGTAGAAAATCATGCACAAAAGTTGTTGCAAATATCGCCCGATACGAGTATATAGTATATAGCTTTCGGGTCCAGTGCCACTTGAGCGTGAAAAAGGAAAAGAATTCCCCAGCTAATGCCTGATGCCTGAAAAGCATAATCATAAATCATAATCACAAACCAATCCATTATTACTATACTTCCTTGTGATATGGCTCTCTATATTTCCATACGAAAACATACCCCTAACCATTTTGCATTTTGCCTTTTAACCCAATATTAACCTCGAAAAAACGCAAAACCAAAACCAAATCCATAGCTGACATGGCCAAGAATCGCGTGAAACGCTTGGCCCAACCCCGAATCCTGAGGGTAAGAGCTTCGCATGCGGAAAGGGGATCGGGCTCGGAAAGAGGATCTGGATCCTCTGGTAAACGCAAGGAATTCCGCTTTGGTATGGGCATCTCTAAAGCATAAAACCCAGCACAACACCGCTAGCACATGAAACAAAACACTGCACTTTACTATACTATACCCCGCTTTTGCACTTTTGCACTCACTCACTTTGGTTTCTCCTTCCCCCCGCCCAAGGATATATATCCTATACTATACTCGTACATTTTGGTATTCCTTTAACAAGTAGCTGCTTCTTTGATTGTTTTTGTGATTCAATTTATTGTTCTATCGGCTTGGTTTTCCGCTTTTCCGCTTTTGTTCTATTACTTTCCCTCCACTGCCTTCGGGTGTAGGAGTAAGTCTAAGACAAAACATTATCTCTAAGTATTCCTTTGACTCTTCCATCTACCGTTGCCTCGCTTTTCCCCCTTTTTCCCCAATTTTTTCCCCTTTTTTTTTTATTTTTTCGGTAGTCCATTCCTAATTTGTTTTTCACCCTGCGGCTGATGAAGCTCCATTGCATTTCAGAATACTTTACTTTACTTTACTTTACTTGGCCGAATGCCGTGGGCCTTGGTCCGCTGCTGGCTAGCAGCTGGAATTTCATTTGCCAGTTTTTCCAGTCTCTCTGTTGCTTTATCAAATTTGTCAAAAGCAAAAGAATTTTTCATTCAAGTTGATTAGTCGGCAGCGGCCACCCTCACCCTTCACCCTTCTATCCATCCGTCTTCTAGGAATTTAAATTTTCACGTGCGCTTCCATACATCATGCGCGGGTGTAGGGGTTTGCCTTGACTTGACTCCTCTTCAAATGAGATTTTCCTCTTCAAATCATGTTAAAAATGAAACTATAAAGAGGTAACTCGGCAGCAACCAGCAACCAGCAACCAGCAACCCCTCCTGGTTGCGTCATAGTTACTGCTTAGATAAGTTACTTTATAAATTTTCATCAAATTATGACAGATATTATACAAGCTAGCCTGTTGCGCCCCCCAAGGTGGCGCCCCCAAGTGTCGTTAAGTTGTGCGCGTTACCCCCCAGAACAGGCACTCGAATATGACTTGCTGTGGGACAATTTTGCATTTTAATGAATTTCATAATGCGAAAATTAAGACTGACACACAAGTCACACTCGGAGGCAGGAAGGACCTCCTGTCATGCTGACATGACATTGTAGAGTTTTCCAGGATTGCTTTCCTGCTTTTCTGGCTTCGGTTTTTTGTGTTTTCCGGGCGCGGGTCATGTCTTAAGTTTGGAGGAGGCTCCGGTCTCCGGTCTCCGGTTCGGTGTTAGCCAGTGAATAATTCGCCATTCATGAGCCTAACCCAAAAAAACACGAGTGACTCCGCTGACGTTTTAAATATTTGACAGAGAGACAGTTGAGTCCTTTGTAAAAGTAAAGGACGTCCCGGCAACGAAATGAGGGAGTGCGGGCGCGGGCGCGGGCGGTATGGACGAAGGGACATATTGTTTTGCGAGAATCTTGAAATAAGTTTCGTGTCGTCTGGGTTCCTTTTTTGATGGGACTTTAAGCAAAGTTTGGCCCCTGCCCACCCAACACCCAACACCCAACGCCCAACCCATTTCACTTAAATTTTTATGGCCAGTTCGACGCTTGAGTTGAGCGCAGATTTTCATGTAAATTTTGAAATTTCCATGCATATTTTGCTGAGTTATTCTTATGTTGCAACAGCGTTGCCATCTATTTTTATACAGCCCCGGCTCGGCCCCGCTGCATTGTATTCGAGTTAAACTAGTTAAGAGATTTTGTCGTCAGCGGTTTATTGAAAAACTTTTCAGCTTTATCGTAAACTTGGCTGAGTTTCTGATTATGTTTATCTTTTTTTTTTTTGTTTATCCCCCCTCCGCCGCCTGTGGTGCCCTGACTAAGAATGGTAACCAATCGTTGCGGCTCATTTAATTTTATTTGCCTAGGCTAATTCGAGTCAATTTGTTTGTCTGCGCCAGCGCATTTTACGATTCCAGTCGGGCCATCATTTAGCCTCTCGAAGTCTCTAATTCTCCTACCCAGTCAGTTCCGCCTCCTCCCGTTGCCCTGTCCGTCGTATCTCTTGGATAAGTTTTATTGCCGGCACAAGTTTCTGGCTGTTGCCTGACTGACTGCAGTTGCTCCTGCTGCTGCGGCTTCTGCTGCTGCTGCTGCTATTGCTGCTGGTGGTGCTCCTGGCCAGGTTAAATAATCAGGGAAGGGAGCTGGCCTAATCGGCTTTGTTTCCATACACGTCCCTCCGTGCCCGGCACACTCCTGGCATTCAAACATGCCAGCCAGCCCCTTGGCATCCTTTTTGCAACCAGCTTCTCTATGGTTTGCCTCGTAATTGGCCAAGTCCGAGATAATCCAGATCAGGATCAGAATCGGATTTCGAACACCTTTGACCGCTTGCCGACTTGATTACGAGTGCACTTCAAATGTTTATAATTTAAGAAAATAAATCCCTATTTCTTTCTTGTTTAATAGAAGTTGTTGTTTAATATTTCTTGTTTAATAGAAGTTGTATATAGGTTATTGATGCTACAGCTTATAACTCTAGTTAATTTCAATTGATTATCAGCAAAATTGTTTGCCAAAATTGGCCAGGAAGGCGGAGAAGTGTCCTATTTAAGTGGCAAGCACTGTATCTTAATCTGTCTCCAGAGTGCGCCCTTCTCAGCGCTTCTCAAGGCGGCCACTTGGGAGCCGCTTGATTTAATTCTGCAATTTCTCTCGCTTATTGTTTGGGCGCTCGTTTATCTCCTGGTGCACCTCTTGCACTTTGCACTGCACCATGGCAACTGGCAACAAGTGTTTGGCATTTGTATTGCTGATTTTAACCCCAGCTCTCTAGCATAAGCTATATTCTACTCTATTTCCCTGCTTTTTTTCCACTTGAACGGCCATCTGAAGGATAATCCTTGTGCCGGAGCACTTTTCACTTAGATAGGCGAAAGAAGTTGAGTTGTGGAAATTATTTTCCAGCTTTCGCGTTCATCCACGGGGAATGGACTCGCATTGCGATCGGGCGGTGCTTGAGGTTGCCGTATCGTCTGAGGAAAAGCCCGGGAGACGTCCGTGCGACCTGACTGCATTTTAATTGCTCCCCCTCATCGCCTCGTTCCACAGTGTTTGTCGAAGTTTTGCATCTGGCATCCCCAGGGGTCGGGTTGGCCTTTTCTGGGACGCCTTCTGCACTTCATTTCTGTTAAGTTGGCGTGAATCCCCACCCACCTAAAACTTGCACCTGCCCGTGGAAGTAGGATCCGGACTCGGAGACGGAGACGGAGACGGAGTTTTCCATATTGCTTTGGCTTTTCCTCAACTCATGTTGCTGTTGCTGTTTGTGTGCATTTTCCGGCTGCCTGAGCATTTGCGCTGCTCTGGCTCAACTCGAGTAACATAATTTCGTAATTTCCCGAAACGCAAAAGTGATTTTAATCGCCGCTTCCTGCCATTGCCACCCCGCTCTTCCTCATTTTCCGGCTTTTCTCGCTTTCTCTGTGTGTGTGTGTGAGTAATTAGGTGACTGGCGGGGGGCGTTGGGCGTGGTCGGCGGCGTTTTCCACTTCCTTTTGCCTGACGGCTCAATGCGATTTTCACTGCGCGAATTTGTGGGCATTTCGTTTGTTTGTTCAGCCCCGCGACTCTTTAATCGCCAACAGGTGGCGTGAGGTCAGAGGTCACCTCTTTGCTCTCTCCCCAACCCCCCCTTTTGGGTGATTGATTGCAATGAGCAGCCCAGGGGGGCGGGCTAGCGTTTCGAGTTGATTGACTCGGGACATGCCAGCAGGTCACTTGAATTCCGCAACAAATTTCGCTTCCCTCGCAACTTTTGCTTTTGCAAATTTCCATTGCAAACTTCTCGACAAAACTTTCTAATGATCTCCGGATCAAATGATCAGAAAGCCGGAAGCCCGCCCCGTTTGTGATTAATAATTTCGAATAAATGTTTCAGTGATACCCCTTTGCTGTCGCTTTGAAATCCGTAAATAATTAACTGCCGGCGAAGGCCGATTTTCGATTACTGTGTGTTGTGCTGGCCAAGAAGTCGCCGGCCAAGAGGACCAAGAGGACGCAAATAAGTCGCTGGCGAAGGACTTTCGCAACTCAAGTCGAGTCAAAGTGAACGGGCCCCTTGAAAGGCGGCTCTCTTTATGCTTATTAAAATAAGAAAAGGGCGCCGCTGTGTTCTCTGCTGGGAAAAAGGAAAGCTGAAACGAAAAACCGTTTAAGCGGTGCGAAATGGGTCGTGGGAGGGCATGGGGATGGGCATGGGGATGGGAATTTAGAGCCGGGGCACAAAGCACCAGCAGCAGCAGCAGCAGCACGAAGGCAAAAACAATTCGCATGCAAATGCTGGACTCGGTCTCGTTTGGCCAAGCGAGCGGCAAGAGGTTGGGGTTCGGGTTCGGGTTGGGGTTGGGGGCAGCCACTTCAATGGCCAAGTAATGGCAATTATTGCCATCGCACGCCATTGCCCCCTTTAGCCCTCTTCTGGGCTTCTCGGGTTTGAGCCACTTGTCCGGCTGAAGGAGCGTTTTATTATGACTTTAAGTTGATGGCGGGGCCTCTTTAGTGGGTCAACTCGAAATTAATTATGGCCCAACGTTGACGAAGGCTTCGGGGAAAATACAAAAAAAAGTGTATCACCCCGAAGGTATTGCGGCATTTTCAAAGGATCCCCAGGTACCTTTTTTTTCCTGGCACTAAATCAATCGCGACTAGGTTATTTCATTTACACATTCGGTGTTTTAACAAAGCAATTTCTCGGTCGAGACTTTTTTAATTTATTGCATGCACATCGCAGCTATTTGCCAATGCCCAAATTCCAGGTACACGCTGCGTATACTTAATGCACATTGCGTATACGCCCCGTTGGGGCAAGTCGCATAAATCAGTTCGATCTACGGAAAACAAGGAGATGCAAGTTTTCACTGTCCATCCCTTAATGTTGTGCCAGTTCTCCCCGAGGAAGGTCCTAGCGCAAATTGTTTCTCCTTTCTGTTGGGCGGTTGGTCCTTTCGTGTCTTTAATATGCGCCTTGCGTGAGCCATAAAAAGCGGGCCAAACGGTATGGGAAGGGGTGGTTGCTGGTCCGGGGGGCGGCCCTGACCACCGGGGGCAGCTTAAGCACACTTAACACGTTGGCCCCGGCGAAGAAGGAGTTATCCGGGAATACTACGAGTATTGTACATATATTTGACTCCTTAAATTTTTCATACTCCATTTTTGTTTGGCAAAGTGATGTAATATCCAGCGCAGCTTAATTGTCCTTTAAGTGCATATCGCAGCAAAGTTACTTTTTGCGACCTGCGACCTGCAACCTGCGACCTGCGATGCCACCTCTGGAGTCCGCTTAATCATATTTAACCCGGTTTAAATTCCCCCACTCGCCTGCATTTTTCAGCGACTCAGTGCGAGGATTTTCGCCGTGCAGCTTTCGCTTTTTCGCTGCTTTCATTTGTTTGTCGTGTTCGTTCGAAGTATCAGGGCAGAGTTGTGCGATGTCCTTATGATTTCCACAGCGGCTGCAACGCCAAACAACAAACAACATACAATGCGAAGCACTTAATATCTTAATGTTGCAAGGAGTCGGGTGGCAGTGCTGCGGGGGGGCGGTGGGGTGCTTTTATTGTAATTTTATGCACTTATTTACATAAGCGTAGTTAACGGGGAATGCTTCATCATGCGAAATTATTACGAATATTATAACATTCGCGCGCCATTCCGAACTCACACTCGCGTTCGCACAAAGAGCAGTAGTTTGGTCCTGAAAGCGCGTGGCATTTGGCCATAACACAATAACAGGGAAAAGGGAAAACGGCAGCGCAGAGCAGGAAAAGCAGAAAAGCAGCCAGCCGCCAGGTGCGGGAAAAGCAGCAGGGAAGGCGGAAAAACAAAGCCGGGAAATGGGGAAAGCCGAAGCTGAAACAGAAACAGCAACTGTGGCAAACAGCAGCAGCATTTGCCATCGTGCCACTCAAAAGCCAATAAATAATTTACATTAACCAGCAGCCAGAGCAGGAGCAGGAGCCGGAGCAGGAGCAGGAGCTGGAGCCGCAGTCGTCGGAGCAGCAAGTGGCACGTTGAGGAATGCGATGGCGTATATGCTCGGCATAGTCATACAACATACAATGGGGCGGGCGGGAAACATGATTAATTGGCCTGCCTTTAATTTGGTGTAATCATAATTGCAAAAGTCAGCACCCAATGAAAGGTGGATTGAGTCAATGAAGCAGTTAATCAAGCAAAAAGGAATCGATTACAATCAATTGCCAAGCTGAATGGCATAAGGCAAACCAGTCATTGCAGTTTATGTTGGAAAATTCTGAAAATACAAAAAGGAAACTCTGGCTATAATCAGCTTTTGTGGCAGTAAAACCAAATTGACCATAGAAAATCATCAAAGGAGAATAAAAACAATATAAAATAGGAGAGGAAAGGCACAGTCTTGGCTGGTAGAAGAGGTCTTTAAAAGTGTAAATCCATGATAAATGCATTTTC
>JAJJHQ010010534.1:518224-543355 GCA_021223825.1 Drosophila ironensis
CCAAGATCTAGGCGTTCATACGGACAGAAGGACATGGCTACATATATCCACTTTATGGTGTCGCTTCCTTCTCCCGCCTATAAACATTCGTACGAAATTAATATACTTGTACCCTTGTTCTTTTTAAGAACCCGGTATAAAAACTATGGAAAAAAAGAAATGTTTTTTGGAAAAAGCATTAGCACTCAATTACAAAATGAAAAATGCAAGAATGATCCATTATTTACTTTATCATTTATGAGCTTTTAGCTCAAATCATTTTAGCGGCACACTCGTATTTATTGTTTTTTTGCGTTACAGTAGTTTCGTTTGTTATTCAACAGCAGCTGCTTAAATATGCATGTGTTAAAAAAGCAACCCTCCTCATCCAAAATAATAAAAAAATAATAATAACAACAACAAGCGTAGCAACTATTGAATTACCTTTACAAGCAATTTACACGATTTTACACACTCGTTTACTAATTGAATTGCCCTTCGTGCCGCGACTAATGTTCCCTTTAATTTAATTTGCAATCCTGCAGCCTCGGCTCCCGTTTTGGAGCAGCCGCCGCAGAATGTGACCGCTTTGGATGGCAAGGATGCGACGATATCCTGCCGGGCCGTGGGATCCCCCAATCCGAACATAACCTGGATATACAATGGTAAGCAATGGAAATTAACCTAGCAAGGCATGACTAGAGCTAATGTTTCTCTCCTTGACTTTATGTGTGACTCTTGCTATTCGCTAACATCAAACGTGTAAAATGCTAACACCGAAAATGCTTGAAATGTTGCGTATACGCATCGTGCGCCTGCTGCTAATAACCAACCCTGAAACCTGCAACCCTGCCACCTGCCACCTGCCGCCTGCCACCTGCCACCTGAAACCTGCAATCTGCAACCTGCAATCCGATACCCTCTGCCGGATGATGCAGAAACCCAACTGGTGGAGATATCCAGCCGGGTGCAGATACTCGAATCCGGCGATTTGCTCATCTCGAACATCCGGGCCACGGACGCGGGACTCTACATTTGTGTGCGGGCCAACGAGGCGGGCAGCGTGAAGGGCGAGGCCTATCTGAGTGTCCTGGGTGAGTTATCCTGCCATCCTCCCATCCTGCCGACCCGCCAACCTTGTGTCCCTCTTGAGAGCCAACTAAATCGTGGCCAAAAAATTTAATTGCCTGTTAGTTTCAAGTGTGCGTCGTTCTGACTTTGAGTATTTAACGTTTTCAAGTTTTAGAGTTTTTTAAGGTTTTGTGTTTTTATTTGCATTTTTTTGTGTTAGCTAACCGGGTGGACCCTTTTAACCAATTTTCGCAGAGGTGTAAACGCAGGCTCGGGGCTTTTGACTCGCTTCCATTTGCATTTTGCGGTCATTTAAGCCAGTGTGCATTTTGGATTGGCAGTCACTTAGCCCTGACCTTTCCGGCAGCCGCCATATCCATTAGCTTATTGGTGCTGCTGCAGATATTTTACGGCCCTGCATTTTTTATGCGCTTGCCCCCCAAACAAATTGGCCAATTTGGTGAAAACTAATGACTTTTACCCACAAAGAAGTGTCACATTTCAAATGGTTTTCCAGCCCTAAACTGTAATCAAAGTAACAAGGTTGGTTACTGCCCGAGTTCTAGCCATAACACCAATTAAATTAGTTATATGGTATTGTAGTTATTGTAGTTTTTATAAACATCTCCACAGCCTCTTTTAGTTTTGCCACAATTTCACGGGAATGCCAGCGAGACAGGCATTGTTTGCCTTAATTAAGATTTCCCTGTAATTCCGAGATAATTTAGTTTTCGCTGGCTTAATAGAATTAAACTTTTGCCACTTTGCCTGGCTTTCCCAAGCGTTTAACTTGCGGCAAAGAAGCAGCTCCTTGGCTTCCATTTTCCCGCCCATCCGCTTCCATTCCTCCTGCCTCCTGCCTCCCAATTGTTCAATGGCAGCGCCAATGTTGGCTTTGATGTTGGCACATCCTGCGACAGCAATCCTGCTGTCGCCCGCACATAAAAAATCCAACTGAAACTCTTGTTCGACCACAAAAGAGATTCAAATTGAGTTTACTTACCGAAAGGTTCATTTCAGTGGTTGGTGCGTCTGTTTTTGTCGTTTCTGCGTGTTAAAGTGGCCCTAAACTGGCATCAAATCAACTAAAATGCATGGCCCAATAATAATAATGCATGTGCCTCTGCTTTTGATTCTGATTCTGATTCTGCTTCTGTGTCATCAAAGCCACAGGAAAAGCCACAAAACACAGCAATGACATTAAATGGGAAAACAACAATCAACAGCACACCGCAAAAAACCGCAATTTCAAATGTTTTCTTTTGGCAGGAAAAATCCACACAAAAATCACAGCATCCTAACACATTTTGGGCATTATAAAATTACATCGACTTGGGCTGATTAAACCGAAATGAGAACCTTCAGGTTTTTTCGTGTGTTTCGGGTGTGTTTGAAGTGCGTGCCTCCTGGGCAGAGCAGGAACGTCAATTGCTTTCGTGATAATACACAAATCCGGCCGCACATTTCCACACATGTCTATGGCTTTGGCTTTTCAGTGGGAAAAGCCAGGAAAATACAAAAGCTTCAAATGATTTTTTAAGGGCCAACCAGCCAACCAGTCAGCCAGTTCTGTGCCGTCCATTGTGTTGTTTGTGTAATTAAAGTTGATTTGCACATGCAATATTTTTGGCCCAGAGCGCCCGGCGAGTGTGTGTTGGCCCTAAAAGGCAGCATCAATGTGCGGCTAATTGGCAAAACGCTGTGGCCGCCAAGTGAGTGAGTGAGTGAGTGAGGCGAGGCGAGGGAATGTTGGACAGCAGTGGCAGTGGCATCCAATATGGACACAGGACACGGGACAGTCGAATGCAGACTGCAAAACTGCAGACTTAACCACTGCGGCCACCAAGTTGATGGCAGTTTTCCATCACCCCGCCACCTCGCACCTCTCACCTCTCACCTTTGACCGGCGCTTTCCATACGCCGGAAAAATTCCGACGCCTTTTATTTGTGTGTGCTGCATAAAACACAGAGGCCAAGTCAGCCGACAAAGATATATAAAAAACAGAGCACAGTCCAAGCGGTAGAAAATTAAGAACGGTTTTGGAAATACCCTTGAAGGGGAGCAAATTGTTTTACATATTAAGTGTTTACTCGATGGATTAGCATGCCAAATTATTAAGCTTGTACTCCTGTTACTCTGCCCTGACATCTAGAGAAGCGGAAACATTATTTAACAACCATTTAAGGGGGCAAACGGATGGCAATTGATTGACAGCAGCGTGAACACCCTTAGATGGCAGTCCAGGGTGCTGCGGGTTAAACCAGGTTCGTTTGTGAGGCGTTTGCCGCTGCCATTCAGTGGCGTGCAGTGCAGTTCATTTCGCCCGGGGGCGCCATCCATATGGGTAACAGCTTGGCTTACGGCTTAAAGCAAACCGACCGCCAAGGCCCGCCAGAAAAACCGGCCAAACACCAGCACACCAACAGCACCAACAGCACCAGCAGCACCACCTCCAGAATCAGAAAGGCAGAGAGCATATCCGAACAGAGCCGTGTAGACCATATACGAGTATACGAGTACTCGTACAAAATGCAGTGGCCAACGCGAGGCGACAACCAAACCAACAATGTCTGGGCCACGCGGCGCGTTGAACTTTTGATGCATGCGGGCCAAGTGACTGAAAAGGGCTAAAAAAACCAGGAGGAGGGCGGGAGGAAAAGCAGGAAAAAAAGGGTAAGGGCGAGGGTAAAAGGAAAAGGGAGGAAAAAGCATCAAATAAATAAAATCAAAAGAGAAAGCCATACATAAAGGGAGAAAGCGGACGGAAAATGTCTGTTAAAAGACCTGGAAAATACCCTGCAACTGATAACAAATGAATTGGATTACAAGGTCCCCAGCATAGAAACCAGATAACTTTGAGTAAATTGAAAAAAAAAAGAGTATGGCTTAGTGCCGTTTTTTTGCATGTTGACTTAATTAAAACGGGTATTTGGGGTGCCTCTTTCACAGAGACATTTCAATTACAAGTTGCGCCCGCCAGGAATCCCATCCTTGCAGGATAATGCTGCACGGCCCAGTACACGCGGAGTGTCAGTTTTTGGGGGCTTTAAAACTTCATGGCCTCCTCGCACCTCCTTGACAATTTTTTCGGGGCTAAGGGACGTTCCAATGCGTCTGCCTGGAAGGAGACCGGAGGCCGGAGACCGGGCTGGTGATAAAAGTGGGCGGGGCTGTGGCAACTTGTCATTGCCGCGACTTGCGGTTGCTGGTCACTGCACCTTGGACCTTGGTTCGATTATAAAGGGTTTTTAATTGGTAATAGATTAAACATTTCTTTACAATTGACCATACTTTGACTTATAAGACCTGTCCAATAGATACCTATAACCCACATCTCTATATTATATTAATAAATGCAACAAATCCATATAAATGTTTCCTTTCATTGATAATTTAGTCTGCATTTGCATAGATAGTATCTGCTCTCTAACTCTGACAAAAAAGTTCCCCAAACATTAGTAAAAATTGCATTAAACAAGAAACTTTAAAGTTCTGTTAACCACTTATCTTTGTAATATTTAAACTCACAAACAATTAATATATATTAATTAATCAAAGTACAATCAGTGCCAACTGCCTTAGTTATAACCTTAAGCCCCAAATGATATATTTGTTTAGGTTTTTAATATGCCAAATTAGCTTAGATTTGCATAGAAAGCTATAACTATAACTCTGACCTAAGCCCCTGCTCAAACTCTATAAGTACTCCCGGAAAATGCCATTAATTTGAATGCCATTGACCACTGTGCCTGGGACTCGCTTAATCTGCATTGCCGTGTTGTTAATGTGCGCTCTTCGTCTTGTGGCCCAAAACTTGTCCCCACCCAGACCGAGAAAAGTTTACCACGAAAACCCAAACGCAAACGCCCGACTCATATTCGCTTTTGCTCTTTTTTCCCGGGCAATTTTTTACCCGCAGTGCGGACACAAATCATCCAGCCGCCGGTGGACACGACGGTGCTGCTCGGACTCACCGCAACGCTGCAGTGCAAGGTGTCCAGTGATCCGAGTGTGCCGTACAACATCGACTGGTACCGCGAGGGCCAGCCGGCCCCCATCAGCAACTCGCAGCGGGTCGGTGTCCAGGCAGACGGCCAGCTGGAGATCCAGGCGGTGCGGGCGAGCGACGTCGGCAGCTATGCCTGTGTGGTCACCTCCCCCGGGGGCAACGAGACCCGGGCCGCTCGGCTCAGTGTCATCGAGCTGCCGTTCCCGCCCAGCAATGTGAAGGTGGTGCGACTCCCGGAACCGCAACAGCGCAGCATCAACGTGTCCTGGACACCCGGATTCGATGGCAACAGTCCAATATCCAAATTTATTATCCAGCGACGTGAGGTCTCCGAATTGGGTAAGTTTTCGTTCCTTTATCTGGGGAACGGTTGATACTTATATATCCATATATATATATATATACATATATGCATATAGTATAGAGTACATATACTTTGGTAGTTTGTGGGTTGCGGTGGTTTTTGGCTTGTATTGGATTTTTGATTTATGATGGAACGGGACCACCGGTCGCATTGGGTAGGGTTTTTCCACCAAAAGTAATTTGCCATAAAGCAAATCCCTTTTTTTCATTCATTTATGTACAATTTTTCATTACTTATCGGCTGATAAAATTATGGGAATGCGTTGGAAAAAGTATGAAAGGGTTTGGTTTAACTTGGCGAGTTGTTGCGTCAACGAGTTTTTAGAAAAATTAAATAAATTCACGCCCAACGTTGTGTCATTACTTGGAATATATGGTAGTACTTGTGGTTGGTGTGATATGATTGGGGAATACAAAGATTTTGAGAGCCAGCAATCCATTACAGACATCACAAAAGGAAACAACGATTTTGATGCATATTTTTGTTTCGTTTCTCTCGTTCTCTCTTTTTCTTCCATTAAAATTTACTTATTTAAACATCAACAACACGAAACACAACCAAAATTGGAACAAACCGAACGAACTGTAAATGAAATATACTATTTAATGTATTTGTAATTTATTGATGATAACATTTTGCACATTCGTTTACTAATTTCCAATTGTAATTTGTTATTTTGCACTTTGTTTTCATTGCATCGACCATCCAACACATCACCATTAAACGGAACTCCGACCTGTATCACCTGTATCATAAATCACTCTGTCACCTCTCTCACTAAACCCATCCATCATCCATCATCCATCCACCTGTATATCCATCACGTATATCTGTATCTATATTCCGACTATATCCCACTCACGAACTTATCACCATCATCGATCGCCCCCGCCTGCTGTATTTCTTTCGACACATTAACATCACAGAAAAATTCGTAGGTCCTGTTCCAGATCCCCTGCTCAACTGGATCACCGAGCTGAGCAACGTGTCCGCCGACCAGCGCTGGATCCTCCTCGAGAACCTCAAGGCCGCCACGGTCTACCAGTTCCGCGTGAGTGCCGTGAACCGCGTGGGCGAGGGTTCGCCCTCCGAGCCCAGCAACGTTGTCGAGCTGCCCCAGGAAGGTGAGTACTTGGCATCCGCATCCGCATTCGCATCTGCATCCTCGATCCCCAAAAAGTCCCGATTATGATTCTGCCAGAGCCTGCAAACCGCTTGTGCATCGTACTCAAGTGTCATTGTGTCTGCGTGTTGTGTTTTTGCCTTTATTTTCTCATTTTTGTACAAATTTTTTATTTATATTTCGCCAGTCAAGAAATTGAATTAGAGTTTCTTTAAATTCATACAGTTTATCCCCAATTTTCAGCAATTATTTTGAAGTATTATGTTTGTAGCAAAAATAGCCTCTATCTGAATTATTGGAATTCCTTTTTTTTTAATCTTCGCTTTAGATTTACGCTTTTGAATAGCCAAATTAAATTCTCCACAATTTTGAATTATTTATAAATTTATTGTTGCTAAAATAAAACTGTTGTGTAGCTTGTTTTTCATTTTTTGCCTCCTTAAACACAAATAGTCCTTTGATTAGTACACTTTTCTTGTGTTTATTTCATTGTTAAGAGCATATCTTGATTTGATTCATTGTGTTGTATTAAACATAAATATCTTTATAAACACCTGTATAGTGTAAAAAGAAACTAATTCTGAAAACCCTGTATGTATTGTACTTTTAACTGCCATCGTTGTCGTCGCGAAATGCTAAATGAATATTGAAAACCGCCGTTGGTCGCCCGCTAGAGTTTCCGCTTCACCGAGGTATAAGATATATAACAAATAGCCCAAAGGCACGCCCCTCCCTCCCAATCGACCCCTCACCACTGACACAAAAAACAAGACACACAAAAACCCCAAACTCCTGTATCCTTTGACCCCCCCTCCCTTAAAAAAGTATAAAAACAAAGAGAAGTACCAGCTCTTCTGCTGAGTGATTTTTTATTTGTTGGGACATTTCTAACTCTCGATTTCGTCACCCCTTTCGCAGCTCCCTCGGGTCCTCCTGTTGGATTTGTGGGATCCGCCAGATCCATGTCGGAGATCATCACCCAGTGGCAACCACCGCTGGAGGAGCACCGCAACGGTCAGATCCTGGGCTACATCCTGCGCTACCGCCTGTTTGGCTACAACAACGTGCCCTGGTCGTACCAGAACATCACCAACGAGGCGCAGCGCAACTTCCTTATCCAGGAGCTGATCACCTGGAAGGACTACATCGTCCAGATCGCTGCCTACAACAACATGGGCGTCGGCGTCTACACCGAGGGATCCAAGATCAAGACCAAGGAGGGAGTGCCCGAGGCCCCGCCCACGAAAGTGCGCGTAGTAGCCCTCAATTCCACGGCGGCCCGGATCAGTTGGATTCCCCCGAACCCGCAGCAGATCAACGGCATCAATCAGGGCTACAAAATCCAGGCCTGGCAGCAACGCAACATCGACGGGGAGTGGAAGGACTTTGAGAAGCGCATGATGACGGTGCCACCGAGCGTGCTAGATCCCTTGGCGGAGCAAACGGCTATCCTGGGCGGCCTCGAGAAGTACGCCGAGTACAACATCAGTGTGTTGTGCTTCACGGACCCGGGAGATGGCGTGGCTAGTCAACAGGTGCCAGTGATGACGCAAGACGATGTTCCCGACGAGATCACTGCCCTGCACTTCGACGACGTCTCCGATCGATCGGTGAAGGTGCTCTGGGCGCCGCCCCGCTTCAGCAACGGCATCCTCACGGGCTACACGGTGCGGTACCAGGTCAAGGATCGTCCGGAGACCATGAAGTCGGTGAACCTGACGGCCGATGACACGGAGCTGACGGTGGAACAACTGCAGGCCACCACGCACTATTGGTTTGAGATCTGCGCATGGACACGGGTGGGCAGCGGCATCCCCAAATCGGCCACGATTCAATCAGGCGTAGAACCGGTCCTGCCCCATGCACCCACCAGCCTGGCCCTCTCGAATATCGAGGCCTTTTCGGTGGTCCTGCAGTTCACGCCCGGATTCGATGGCAACTCCAGCATCACCAAATGGAAGGTGGAGGGTCAGACGGCACGAAACATGACCTGGTTCACCATCTGCGAGATAAGCGACCCCGATGCCGAGACTCTGACGGTTACCGGCCTGATGCCCTTTACCCAGTACCGCCTGCGCTTGAGTGCCACCAATGTGGTGGGCAGCTCGCGACCCTCAGAGGCCACCAAAGACTTCCAGACCATTCAGGCGCGACCAAAGCACGCACCCTACAACGTCACCGTGCGGGCGATGAGTGCCCAGCAGCTGAGAGTGCGATGGATTCCGCTGCAGCAAACAGAGTGGTACGGCAATCCTCGAGGCTACAATATATCTTACAGGCAGCTGGAGAAGACATCGGGCACGGCTAAGGCTGTTACCCGCTCGGTGGTGATCGAGGATCACACGGCCAACTCGCACGTTCTGGAGGGTTTGGAGGAGTGGTCCATGTACGAGGTGAAGATGAATGCCTGCAACGATGTGGGATGTTCCCGAGAGAGCGGCACTGCTGCGGAGCGAACCAGGGAGGCCACACCCAGTTACGGACCCCTAGACGTCCAGGCGAATGCAACCTCGTCCACCACCATTGTGGTGCGTTGGGGTGAGGTACCAAAGCAGCATCGCAACGGACAAATCGATGGCTTCAAGGTGTTCTACGCGGCCGCCGATCGTCCTGGGCAGCCGGTGCTCCACAAGACGATACC
This sequence comes from Drosophila ironensis, assembly GCA_021223825.1. Lineage (NCBI taxonomy): Eukaryota > Metazoa > Arthropoda > Insecta > Diptera > Drosophilidae > Drosophila > Drosophila ironensis. Next base: position 527,413 of record JAJJHQ010010534.1, read on the forward strand.
CAGCAATGCCTCGTTCACTACCACGCTCACGGAGCTGAAGAAGTTCGTGGTGTACCACGTCCAGGTGCTAGCTTACACGAGATTGGGCAATGGTGCTCTCAGTGCCCCACCGATTCGAGTGCAAACGTTTGAGGACACACCCGGTGTGCCGTCGAATGTGAGCTTCCCGGATGTGACACTCACGATGGCGCGCATCATCTGGGACGTCCCTGTGGATCCTAATGGCGAAATTTTGGCTTACCAGGTCACGTATACCCTGAACGGCAGTGCCAACTTGAACTACAGCCGGGAGTTCCCGCCCTCCGACCGCACGTTCCGGGCCACACAACTGCTGCCGGAGAAGTACTACAGCTTCAGTGTGACGGCTCAGACGCGCTTGGGCTGGGGCAAGACGGCCAACGCTCTAGTGTACACCACCAACAACCGAGATCGCCCGCAGGCGCCGTCGGTGCCGCAGGTGAGTCGCAGTCAGATCCAGGCGCACCAGATTACCTTTAGCTGGACCCCGGGACGGGATGGATTCGCTCCGCTGAGATATTACACAGTGGAGATGCGCGAGAACGAGGGACGGTGGCAACCGCTGCCGGAGCGAGTGGATCCGCTGCTGAGCTCGTACACAGCCCTGGGCTTGAGGCCGCACACCACGTACCAGTTCCGGATTCAGGCCACCAATGATTTGGGACCCTCGGCTTTCAGTCGTGAGAGTGTGGTGGTCAGGACTCTGCCGGCAGCTCCTGCTGTGGGCGTGGGTGGCCTCAAAGTGGTGCCCATAACTACCACCTCGGTGCGCGTGCATTGGGGTGCCCTGGAGACGGGCATGTGGAACGGCGATGCGGCCACCGGAGGCTACAGGATTCTGTACCAACAGTTGTCCGACTTTCCCACCGCCCTGCAATCCACACCGAAAACTGATGTGCACGGAATCAATGAGAACAGTGTGGTGCTCGCCGATCTGCAGCAGGATCGAAACTATGAGATTGTGGTGCTGCCGTTTAACTCCCAAGGACCGGGACCGGCCACTCCACCGGCAGCTGTTTACGTAGGAGAAGCTGTGCCGACCGGGGAACCTCGCGCAGTGGATGCTGCTCCGATTTCCAGCACCGAGGTGCGTCTGCTGTGGAAGCCACCAAAGCAGAGCATGCAGAACGGCGATATACTCGGCTACAAGATCTTCTATCTGGTCACCTACTCGCCGCAAGCCCTGGAGCCGGGACGCCGTTGGGAGGAGGAGATCGAGGTGGTCTCCGCCACGGCTACCTCGCACAGCCTGGTCTTCTTGGACAAGTTCACCGAGTACCGCATCCAGTTGCTGGCCTTCAATCCCGCCGGAGATGGACCCAGATCCGCACCGATCACCGTGAAAACCCTGCCCGGAGTGCCGAGTGCACCGCTGAACCTTCGATTTGCGGACATAACGATGCAGAGCCTGGAAGTCTCTTGGGATCCGCCAAAGTTCCTCAACGGCGAGATTCTGGGATATCTGGTTACCTACGAGACCACCGAGGAGAATGAGAGTAAGTGTCAAATAGATTAGCATGTATGCAGCTGTTAGAAAATCCCTCCTATTATGAAATATTAACCGATTTCTTTATCCATTTCAGAATTCAGCAAGCAGGTGAAGCAGAAGGTATCGAATACCACTCTGCGGGTGCAGAATCTCGAGGAGGAGGTGACCTACACCTTCACAGTGCGCGCTCAAACCACCGTGGACTATGGCCCCGGGATCAGTGAGAATGTGACGACAGGGCCCCAGGATGGATCGCCGGTGGCGCCGCGAGATCTCATTCTGACCAAAACGCTGTCCAGCGTGGAAATGCACTGGATCAATGGTCCTTCGGGACGGGGACCCATCCTAGGTTACCTAATCGAAGCCAAGAAGCGAGGTAGGTTTCCAACTTGTACTCCTTATTTCGGTTTTGGATGCTTGATATTTTTCGGTACCACTCATAATTGACTCTGTATTTGTATCTTTTTGATCTCCCTTCTATTGTGCATTCGATTACCATTTGGTGGCTTGGTTCTAAAATGTTGACAAATTCTTTTCAAAATAAACCATATACAAATACAAACTTACATTTACGAATTGCTTGCGTAGAAAAAGGAGAGCCCTCGTTTATTTGTAAGTATTGTGCCGACCGAAACTAGAAATCGTAATTTAAGGTAGTTCTAGACTTGGTACATCTCTTGATTTTCCGTAACCCATAATTAACTTTTTAACTCATTGCCTTTATCTTCTTTTAAATCATATATAGTCACTCCTTACGAGTTCCTGAAATAATTAAATTCTAAAGTTTAACCAGCTTAACTTATCATTTGAATTTATTAACAATGCTTTTTGAAATCTTGAAACAATGCATAGTTTGGAATCTTGACAATTTGAAATATGCTACCGTAGAAAAATGATCTATGATCCAATGGCTGATCCTTTCCCATATCTACAGACGACTCCCGTTGGACGAAAATCGAGCAAACCAAGAAGGGAATGATGCAGGACTTCACCGTCAGCTACCACATCCTGATGCCATCGACAGCGTACACCTTCCGTGTGATTGCCTACAATCGGTACGGCATCTCGTTTCCCGTCTACTCCAAGGACTCCATTCTGACACCCTCGAAGCTGCACCTGGAATACGGCTACCTCCAGCACAAGCCCTTCTACAGGCAGACCTGGTTCATGGTCTCCCTGGCGGCCACCTCGATTGTAATCATTGTGATGGTCATAGCCGTTTTGTGTGTCAAGAGCAAGAGCTACAAGTACAAGCGTAAGTCTCAGGATCGATTCACTGATGCTCAATGGAATATTAATCGCAATTCTTTAATTGACAGAGGAGGCCCAGAAGACGCTGGAAGAGTCCATGGCAATGTCGATTGATGAGCGCCAGGAGTTGGCCTTGGAGCTGTATCGTTCGCGTCACGGTGTCGGTACCGGAACCCTCAACAGCGTGGGCACCTTGAGGAGCGGCACCCTGGGTACCTTGGGCAGAAAGTCCACCAACCGTCCGCCGCCGAATGTCCAGCTGGGCAAGAGCCCGCCACGCCCCTCTCCCGCCTCCGTGGCCTATCACAGCGACGAGGAGAGCCTGAAGTGCTACGACGAGAATCCCGATGACAGCAGCGTCACCGAGAAGCCCTCCGAGGTCAGCAGCTCGGAGGCATCACAGGTAAAGGGATCCTCTTCGTTTGATTTTGGGTTTTTTCGATTTCGATACACACAAGCACTCCATTTACGTGGTTGAATATTTATTTTAAAAACCAATTCGAGATACTTTAGCCTTGGTTTTCACGTTACTCGTATATCATAATTAGCCACAAGCTCTTACCACGCATACACATTTTAATATATTTGCCAAGCTATTCCAGCAAATATGATGTTATGTAAAGAAAGAAACTTTAAAACTGTCTTCAACTCAAAGTTTACATAAACGACGCCCCTGAAGAGAGCTTAGCAAAGACCAATTCTTCATAAATATAGCTCGATATTCCAGAAATAGTTTACGATTCTAATCATGCCCATATTTCATACAGAAAACATTTGATTCAATTTGTTTACACACCAAACCCCAGTCCAGCACAGTTTTCATACACTTCTTCGACAATAACCGCACATTTTCATTTGAATTCCAACTCAACAAAGCAAATTCAAGTCAAGACACACATTTTGATTACGTTTCGGTTATTCAATGTCTGTAAATTAACTGATCCAACTAAAACTGCATTTCGGAATTTGTTTTCGCTTCAACAACAAATAATGTGGACTGAATGGTGGGACTTGGTTTCCAACTGCAGGAAAAGGGAAAGGTTTGTGTTTCCGTGTCTCTCTGTGTGTCTGTGATGTTGAATGCTGCAAATTGCGATCCGTAACCTCCACTAATTCACGAATTTTCTTCCAATAATTTACAGCACTCGGAAAGCGAGAACGAGAGCGTGCGCAGCGATCCGCACTCGTTTGTGAACCACTATGCCAACGTGAACGACTCCCTGCGGCAATCCTGGAAGAAGACAAAGCCGGTCCGGAACTACTCCAGCTACACTGACTCGGAGCCCGAGGGCAGTGCCGTGATGAGCCTGAATGGTGGCCAGATTATCGTCAATAATATGGCCCGATCGCGGGCGCCGCTGCCCGGGTTCTCCTCGTTTGTCTGACAATCAACCGAGTTCTAAGATCTAAGCATCAGTAGCAACGGCACCGTCATCCGGGAGACCTTTGTCTAGGTCTTCGGCCCGCAGCCAGGATCTGGGATGGGGTGGATGGATACGGGCGGAGCTGGGGGGCGGCTGGGACACCGATGGTTGGCACTACCCAAGGACACCGATCGACCAGGACACTCACATATCAGACGCGGTGTCTCAGCTCCCTCAGCTCCCCGATGACGATGCGCTGCTGCTACATGTATAATTTATGGATAACTCTATGCATATATATGCATGTTTATATATTCGCTTATATATGGATGTGCATGTGTGTGTATATGGGATATATATAATTTACATTCGTTTAGTTTAGTCCCTAATGCGTTAGTTTAAGTTGCTAGTTTTAGAAGCGAGCGGGCGAGAGCGAGAGTTGTGAGATTTACGAGCATCTAGGTTCTTTTTAGCGTTTGATTCTGCTCAAAATTGTGTATTGAATTTTTTTTTAGCAACTTGTATTTATTTATGAGCATGTGTATGTGTGTTTGTGTTTGAGCCTGCCACGCCCACAAAGAAAAAATCAACAAAACTATAGCTTATTTGGGCGGGAAGACTGTTGAGTCCGTTTCCAGTTTTAGAAATGATTTTTTAATTGTGTGTGTGTTTTTTTAAGCGTGGCACCGTGTGGACGTGAATGTGAATGAACTGCGCGCAATCTCATTATATTTAAAAAAGGACGAAACTCGCGGAAGAGCGGAAGAGCGGAGGTGTTTAGGTGTTTGTTTAAGACTTACATTTTTTTTGTCAGGATGTTGGAGGCGAAGGAAAAAAATGGATACAGCAACCGATTCAATCGGAGACAAAGAAAAAAAGAGTTCAAGCGAAACGAAAAGAATCAAGAGAATATATTAAAAAAAGAAAAATATGCAAACAAAGCGAAAAGAAAAACAAAAATCATATCTAATAAGCAAAGAATATAGATGTATTTTTTTTTGTGTCGAGAATGGTAAAGAATAGGAAAGGATACGAAGGATAGGCGACGAAGTACGAAAGAGCAGTAGCAGGACGACATATATAGAATATATTCGGATATAGATTGATAGGCCATATTAATGCAATTTCTTTAACACTTAAGCCACAAAACGAAGACGAAGAAACAAACTGTAACACACACAAAGGCAAAGGATAGAAAGAAAAGCGATTGCGAATGCGAATGCGAGCGCGAAAGCGTGAGAAAACGAGCGAGAAAAACGCGAAAAGCCGACTAGCACTACGAGTTCTTAGTAGATTGTAAGTGAGATGCATTTTTTTTTGGTAGTTGGGCCTGGTCCTTGGGATCACGAAGCATGAACGCCACAAGGACCACAACCCTAGTAACAAAACTCTATTTAATTGTTCGAAGCGACGCGACGCGTAATTGTAATTGTATAATCGCATTTGAATGTGTAAGCTGCTGCTTATATTTATGACTATATTTATATATCGATGTATTGTACATGTATATCTGAAACCTAAACGACTGATTATATATTTTTCTCCGATTACCGATTATCGATTACCGATTACCGATTACTGTTTACCGATTAGTTGTATTCGTACTCCCCTTTTTTGTACTTGTCCTCGTATTTGTACTACCTACGCATTAACTAAGTTTAGACCACTTTGGCGCCGAAACTGAAACAAGCAACATGCAACTTGCATCTTGCAACTTGAAACTTGAAACTGGAAACTGATACGCGGGAAGTCAACGCATTTCCCACACTTTTCGCAAGCTAATTTCTACTTCAAAGACTCGAAGCACAAGTTCATCTAGTTAAGCATAAATGTAATTGTAATTGTTGATTGATTGATGGATTACCGAAGTAATTGATTACTGGATTGATTGATTGATTGATCGCGGTCGCAGCATCGCCTGCTGGAAGCATCCGGCGAAGGAGGCGGCGGCCGAGGGACGAGCGATGGGCGGAGCCCAGAAAATGGGCTTTCCGATGGATAGATGAAATCGTGCAGCAAGCGCAAAGTATTAGAATATTTATAAATACAATTTAAATGTGTAAATGTAATTTTGATGGAACATACGAATATGAATCAATAAAACGAAAGTGAAAATCAATGTGAAAAATACAAAGGTGTTGGATTGTTATTACTTGTGTTCCGATAAAGCCTACATTTTTATTAAGGGCTATAAATACCTTAAAGCGAAGAGACCCTAGCCTTACCCTGTTTTTCCCGTTTTTCAATTTCCAAGATCTAAGAGAACTAAACAACATTTCTGGTCTGGATCAATTTATTTTTGCATCTAACAAATTACAGAGCGTTAAGAAAAGATGACAAATCAGTCGGAGTTTTGGCAGAGTCCTTCAAGGGTCGAAGGCCACTCAAGCGGGGCTGTCGGAGGTGGAGTCGTGTGGTTCCTGGTTCTGTTCTGCCTCCTCTCCTGGTCGCCCCTCCTCCTCCGGCCCCACCTCCTCCTCCTCCTCCGCGTCGCCCTCCTCGTCGCCTTCCCTTTCCGCTTCACCATCGGCGTCACCGTTTGCATCCGCCTCGGCTTGCACTTCATGCCGCTCAATGTGACGCGCCGCCGGCTGGGACTCCGGAGCAGCGATGACCACTGGCGGAGCAGTTACAGTCGGTGCCACAGCCGCCGCTGCGACGGGCACGCTCACGGGACACATGCAGGGCACGAACTGGATGCGACTGCCGCCCGTAGGGCCTCCTGTGACCGCCGGCTCCGCGGCCTGGTAGTTAAAATAATCCGGATACGGATACTGCGGCCTGCCGTTGTACAAGTTGCTCACCCGGCGGCTGTACGTGGGATACTCGCCGCTGTAGCGCAGCAAGCTGGACGTGGATCCCAGACCCGCCGGAGAGGAGCCCGGAGCCGGGGAGGAGCCCTCCAGCAGGCCACCCGGCGGTGGAGGAGGCGGCGGGGGAGTTGTCGTGGTGGTTGTGCTCGTGCTGGTGCTTGTTGTGGTTGTTGGCGCCGGCGTTGTGGTCGTCGTCGTGGTGGTTGTGGTGGTGGGTGCCGGAGTGGTGGTACTGCTGGTCGTAGTGCTGGTCACGGGAGCAGGAGGAGCACTGCCACCACCCACAACCACGGGGGGCGTGACCACTGTGCCTGAGGTGTCGTGCCGGCGGGCAGCCGCATAGCTGGTCACCGCATACGGATCGGAGTAGGGATGATGGTGGCCCGGGATCAGGGGCGTCTGTGCCGCTCCAAAGCCGAAGAAGGGCATGCCAAAGGCTCCGCCGGGAGCCAGCGGCTGGTACGTGTAAGTCCGGAAGTAGGTGAGCGGGATCTGCTGCATCACCGGACCCCCGCCATTTGGTGGTTCCCTGAGATAAACAGGTGAGTGTTTTTTGGGGGTTGTCTCAAGTCGTTTGGAGTACTTACGTTGTCGTCTTGGGCCACCAGAAGGCGTCTGACAGCTGAGATCTTCCCAAGAGAAGGCCGATGGTGATCTAGAGGGGACCAGGATGGTAACAACATTTTTTATTCAATGGAAATATATTCCCTGTAGATATCATTGGGGAAAGGAAACTATGTCCGTTCGTCCGTAGTCCGTCTGTCCGTTTGAAAGCCTATTTTTATAGTCAAGACACTTGACTTCTACTCATTTGATGACCAATCTTTAACTTTATGAAGCTGTGTTAAAAATCTTTAAAACTGGACAAAGTTAAAATACATTTTCCTTTTTGTAAGCGTCGTGAATAGAATTTCTCTCCGAATTTAAACCTTAAAAAAAAAGTACAAAGAAGTCAAGAGTAAAACTCATTTGATCCAGGACCTCGAACTCATTTTTCACTTGTTAATTGTTATTTTTTTTAGAGTTTCAAATCACATTGGATTTATTTCAAGCCCGAAGTCGAGGATACGTCAGGATATCCTTTGCGCCACATACCACAAAATAAAGCCACATTTTGTTCTTTCGCTTAATGCACTGCACTGTGTCTAAGAATTGTCCCTTTATCCTTGGGGAGCCGTTAAAAAATAAGTAAAAAAAAAGAAGACGTTCCGCTTGTTCCGCTCGCGATCGCTGTTGCCTTTGTTCTAAGCCCAGAAAGAGTCACGGTTGGAGCTTTTATAGCCCCAAGATTGGTATTTCGGTCGTGGGGATCTGGGGTTGGGGATGGGGATGAGCCCGGGATCGATTGTGTGGCCCACAGGCCAGAACCCAAAACCGAAGAACCGAAAACCCAAAAACCAGAAAGCAAAACCCAAAACTCAAAACCCAAAACCGAAACAGAAACAGAGAGGAGACCGCCAGCAAGCGGGTTCCTAGTCGCAGACACGAGATGGGTAGGGGATCTTGTAAGAACAACGAGAAAATTAATTGCAGGGCTGCAGAGCGAAAACTAAGCTGGGAAATCAATAATAATAATGAACGTGCAGGCGCATCATTGACAAAGTGATTGAATGAATGATGGAGCCAATGACGGGAGTGGATGGGTTCGAAATTCGAATGGGATGAGGTTGGACTTGGGGAGCCGACCAGCAAGTGGGAGGGCACGGGTCTTGAAAGGCATCCGCATCCATTCGATTGGCCATAAAAATTTGTTGATGACTTTTCTCCGGCTCCCCCTCCCCCACCACTGAGGTCCCCCCCTGTTGCTTTTTAACACATTGAAATTTGTTGTTTTCCTTTCTGATTTTCGGATTCTGAGCTTGGGTTCTGGAATTTGGGTCAGCCGACGCCTTCGGCTTTGCGGTTCGTCTTGAAACCCAAACAACAACCGATCGATTTGCACGGTGTGCCCGTGTTATGCAACCCCATAATGGAGTGGTTCCCTGCAGCAGCAGCGGCAGACACCTCTGGAAATGTCAGCTCCGTTCTGTTCGAATCGGTTCGGTTCCATTCTTCCGTTGACCAATTTACGAGGGCCTTTGTGTTGCACACAGGAATTTACGAGTGCTCTTTATGGCTTGTAAAACTGCTCCACTTTGGCCTTTATGATAATGCCCTAAACTGTCCCGTCCGGGGACTCAAATCTGCATCTAAATCCGGGCTTTTGTCCAAAATGCTATGCATTGGAGAGGCGTTAACGATCCCTCCGGTTGGCTGTTATAATTGTAATCTTCTGATGGTTTCTGGGGGCTTTTTATTTGTCCTTATACTAACAAACCAACAACGCGAAACACACCAATTAACAAGCATAAATTCTAAATTAAAAATATTCGTAATTTGTGTTTTTGGTAGGTCTTCGGTCATATTAGAAATTCATAATTGATGCTGAAACATCATAATTGGATAGTACAATAAAATGGTAAGAATGGTACCTAAGAATCTTTTTGCCATAATAATTTAAAAACTACTATTTCTTAGGTCTTGTGCTTTAAAACTAACTTTCTTTGGGTGATTGCGATATGAAAAAAATTGTTAATAACAGTTAAAACAGTTAATAAGCAGTCAAAAACCAATAAAACTAAGACTATCTAGGTCTAAAAGCATTTCCAATGTATTTTGAGGTATAATATTTGGTGTGGTTGTCCAGTCTTCGATGGTGCGGACCCTTGTACCTTTTCAAATTAATAAAATTCAGTTTGTTATAAATAAAGGCATACATCTTGAAGAAACGGCTAGAGACCTACCTTGAATTCAATATAAACCATGTGCTGTTGGGTTCCTTTTCCGCCGAATTCCTTGCCACTCGATCGGTTTTTTCTTTCGGAGTTTTGGACTGAATCTGCGGCTGCAAGAGTTTTCCGAGGGTGTAGACGGGGAAAGCGTAGTACTCCCTTTTCAGGGCGTACCGGGAACTCTGGCGCAGTACCGGCGGCAGTGTGGTGGTGGAGGTGGCACCACTCTCCAGCGACTCCACCACCGGTCTCTCCAGACTCTCGTCCAGGTAGACAATCTGGAACGGGCCCTCGCTCGTTGTGGTCTCCGCCGGCATCTCCACCTGACTGGCTGCATCTTTCTCCTCAAGCTCCAGCTGCGCCTCCTCCTCTTGCGCCTCCACCTCCTGAGCCTCCTCCCATTCCGGCGATGCCTCCTCGGAGTCCAGAGCCATCTCCACATCCAGATCCAGTTCCTCGCTGGCATAGGCTCTGTGGTTGCTGAACTTGCCGTTGTGGTTGCGACGCCGCATCACCGTTTGCCACTGCATCACCTCCTGGGGTGAGTGGAAGGCCTCGTACTGCTTGGCCTTCTTGGGACGCCGGTTCTGCGACTCCTGGATTCGCGGCAGCTGCGTCTCATACAGCGGCGTGGCCGTGACCACCGGCGGTGGCGATGTGGTGGTCAGCAGCGTCCTGGCACTGGGACTGGCGATCGCCTCGTGTGCGTAGAACGGGATCAGAGTGAGATTCATTGCCTCGCGGTGTCCCGGCAACCGGAAGCGCTCCACAATCGGCTTCGGCCGGAACATGGGCGTCGACGGGGGATAGAGCACCTGGCCTGGCACTGGCTCCTGCATCGGATACCGCCGCCGGCTGAGCATCGTGTTCAGGATGAGCTCGCCGCGGGTGCCGTTGTACACGAAGATCGGGTAGTTGCTGTCCCCGCCCGAGCGCAGGACATTGTCCCCGGGAGCGTTGTCGAAGACGGGCAGTTGTCGGCGGCTCTCCCGACGCTGCAGCGGCTTCTGGGGCTGCACGTACTGGTGCGGCAGTTGCAGGCGGTGCGGCATCATGAAGCGGCGCTGGGGCAAGGACGGGGCTGCAGTTCTAGGTCTCGGGCGCGGACGCGGCTCCTCTTCGTGCCTCACCAGAAAGGTGATGGGTGCGGGCACCTGGGAGGCGAGTCCACCTCTTCCCTGCCTGCGCAGCAGCGGCTGCCTCGTCGTTGTGGCATAGTCCTCCTCCGGTCGCTCTAGTCGCTGTCTCTTGGTCAGCTCGTCTTCAAGAATCCACAGCGGGCGACGCTCCCCGTCCAGGTAGCTCTGGGCCCTGGCCAAGAGCCAGAGCTGGAGGAAAGCCACAGTCCCGGCGGCCAGCAGAGCCATCTCCATTTGGACCCACGAGTGTGCGGCAAATGACCGGCCAAGTAGCCCATGACTAGATTCTTATAGGGCCAAAACGCTGGCGATTCTGGTTTGGGGCTGTGGCGTAACTTACTTTCGTTTTGAGCGAAAATCGCACAACTCGTTCTGAGGGGTCGCCCAAAAACGCCGACCCAGAAGCAAACAAGACCGAGGTCACTACATGTAATGTTTGGACACATACGGGTATGTACCTCTTTGCGTTCAACTTAGTTTAGTTGGCATTGGCGGGGGCAAAGTGGTTCATTTGTTCGGGGCCAGAAGATGGACGTGCCGGACAAATTCTCATCTCCATCAGCAGTGGCAGCTGTCAAAACTGGCATTAATCAAAACACTCTTAACTGACTTCGATTCTACTTGTGATAGCGATTGCCTTTGTTGTGGTTGTGGTGGTTGCTCCTCCGGCGGCGTGGAAGTGAAATTTTCATTTTCGGTCAGCCTTTGATGGCCAACACTCTCTGTTTGGGGCCAACTTGTAACTTGTTGCCGTGGCCGCAAGTGTTGTTGTGTCTGAGGGGCCGCAAGTGCAACAAGTGGAACATTGAGGGCCCCAAAACGGGGTTAATAGCCTTTGGTGAAGGATGGGAAGGGGGACGACAGGCGGTCGGTCGTGAGTTCTCACTTTGGGAACCCTCGAAAAAATAATATGGAAAGGAAAATCCCGAAAGCAGAAACTGGTAACTGAAGACTGGAAAATGGAAAATGGAAAAATGATTGATTAGCCCGGGTATCGCGGCTTTGATCGATCAATCGGCGCTAGCATGTGGCATTGATGCTGCATGTTGCGCTTGTAAAACTTCAGCTAATTACGGGAATTCGTTTCGTTTTCGAGGCAGGAGGCTCCCCCATATGAGGGATATACCTGTATGATCATACTTGCTATACGCGGTGTGAGATCTCCAACCGAGTTTCGTAGATGGGGGGGGGAAACACAAGAAATTGCATCGGAAATCGTTTCCCATGCGGGATCATCGGCGATCTCCCATTCAGCGGTACAGAAATGGGATGGCAGTCTCATTCAGAACTTTGGATTGCGTGACTTGACAGCATTATTAGGTCAGGACTCCTGGCCGGGATTAATTCGCTTTTAATGGCCACTAATGCGTTTTAAATTCCCCCCTCCCAAGCATCTCCCATGTTATTTTTCCCGATTTGAGTGCCACAAATTCCACACATCCATCTGTGCGTTCCATCTATCTAGCCATCCATCCATCTATCTATCAGTCACGCCAACTCGTGCCCATAATTAACAGAGAGAAATATTTGGACATCATAAAAACACAGGCATGCAGAGAGACAAAGCCACAGATGCAGATACAAATACAGATGCCGATACAGATACAGATACAGATTCGGGTACAGCGTCGGGTCCAGCCTCGGGAGACCAAATAAAATAATAGAAGGCATCTAAATCATAGGTGGAAAGGTACCACAGAGAGCATCGCATCGCATTTTTGACACCATCAATTTGTTCTATCAATTTCTGAGCTTACAATGCATTTTATGTAAATAAAAGTTGTCCTCAATCGAGTCGTCTGGTATCTGGTATCTTGTATCTTGTAGGTTGTATCTCGCAGATGCTCGGCGGCTCCGCCGCTTGACCATTCTGATTGATGTCCGGCCTGCCGTGGGCTATGAACAATAAACCAATCAAGAGCCGGGCGATACTTGGGAAAAATGTCAAAAGATTTGTTTGTCCATTGTATCAACTCCACTCTCCTTTCCATATTATTATATGTATACACGTATGTGAGATACATGCTTCTGACTCTATCATTGGTGTTTACACAAGCGACGAATCACATCGTTAATGTATAGATAAGCTATCCGTGAATTTATACAGGACGAACCGTCAAAATACAATCGGACAAACTCTAGTAGCCTACTTGACCGATTGGAGTGACCCGTACCTTAATCTCTTCGTAGGGAGTCAGATGTTTTGGTTATGAGCTGGCAAAGTTGGGCAAAAGTAAAGAAAATTTCGTTATTTTCCTTTGGCTTGATTCCTCAGCGGATACATCTGCGAAAGTAAATTGATGTTCCTCCACTGATTCGTGGGGAAATCAGCTTACCATCGAGGTATTCCCAGTGGTTCAGCGGTTTTTTTTGCAAAGTTATGATATGGCAAAGTTGAAAAAGGTGACCGATTTTCGATTTTACCCATAATTTTGGGGTGATCACGAATTAAAACCCTTTTTGCGATTAGAGCACTCCTTCACCTAGTTTTGGCCACTTAAAGTTTTTTCAATAATTTGTTCCCATATCTCGGCCAATTTTTATCCGAATTCAAAGATCCATATGTTAAAATCTTCGTGGGGAGTCCAATTATCTATCCCTATCACTATTTTTTCAATTCGCTGCCAGTTATTTTAGTTAAGAGCTGGCAAAGTTGCGCAAAAGATACCAACATTTTCTCTACCTATACCCGGTTCTTAAAAAGAACAAGGGTATATTAGATTTGTACGAATGTATGTAACAGGGAGAAGGAAGCTTTTCCGACCCTATAAAGTATGTATTGATCAGCATCAACAGCCGAGTCGATCTGGCCATGTCCGTCCGTCTGTCCGTCCGTCCGTCTGCCCGTATGAACGTCTATATTTTGGAAACTATAATAGCTAGAAACAAGAGTTTTCCTGAAAACCTGCAAAATCCTTCAAGAACTTTTATAGAAAAATTTGAGAAAATTAAATACACATTAAACAAGTAGAAACGCTGTGGACGAGATTTCTCGACAACGAGATACCATGTACCATAGCTTCGCTGAATCTGACAGAACGCCACGCCTTTACAATATTTGCTTTCTTGACACGATAAATAAATTCTAAGAAACTAGCGGGAAAAAGTTATTATCCAAATCGGATACTAAATATAGAAGATATGGGCACAGCAACGGCATAGTGATTGGGATCGATAAAAAGTTATCGAAAAAACTGTAAACGGTCAAAACTGTGTGACCGAGTGCTGCAATCGCAAAAAGGGCTAAAATTCGACAACTGCGTTTCTACATTTGCCCATCAAAGCAAGCAATTGGTTACACCTCTGGACAGCCATGCATTCAATCTTCACAGTTCAAACCGCCCTCGAGCGGAAAGATCGTCACTTTTATTGTTTTACTATAAATATATTTAGTTTATTTTATTTTTTATTTTTTTTTTATTTTTTTTGCAATAGACTGTTCGTTCATTTTTTTCATGAGCTTGAAGGCAGCACTGCTTTTCCGCTACTTATTTTTTTTTTTTTTCTATTTTTAAGCTTTTTTTTAATTGACAATGGCATAGTGAACACCCTCGTCATACAGAAGTTTTATTCCCATTCATCTCCCATTTCGCTTACCTCACTTGCACCACTGCCTTCCCATTTTTAATTATTACTTTATTTTTTTCTATTTTGCTTTTTTTTTTATTAAAAAATATTTACTCTACCCTTTTTATAATTTTTAAACCCAATGGTAACGACAGCAATCTCTGTGATTTACCATCTGAAAAAGTTATTACACATATAGGTATACTTTATGGGGTTGGAAATGTCTCCTTTTTTTTTTATTAAAAAATATGGAATAGTGAGTGAAAAACTTTAAAAACACCTTCGTCTCTTTTTTTTTTGCAATAAACTTTTTACTTTATCCTTTTTTTTTATAATTTTTAAAACCAATGGAATCTTCCAAGTCATTATCTGGAATTGAAGTCTCGAGAATATATAGGTATACTGGGGTTGGAGATGTCTCCTTCTGCCTGTTACATACATTTGCACAAAGGTAATATACCATTTGTACCTTAAGGTACATGGTATAAAAAGAGTCCGGCATGGCGCCCATGTTGCCGCATATAATACGGAAAAAAATATATCCAAATTTGGATATTACATTGGTAGGCCCATTCTCTATCTGTGTTGCGAAAATCAGACGGTTTGTTTGCGCAAATGACAAAAATGTATTGCGCCCACAAGCTTCTCCATAGAAACATGGCGCGCACTTCTCTACATACACCCTCCTACAAACACAAACTATGACAATTCGGCGTAAGCCCAACGATCAGGGCATGTGCGTGAAGCCCAACATCCTCGGATGAGCTAAGTCCAGCCGTGTCCATCCTAATTGTTATCTTTCTTCAAGTCCAAATTAATTGCCTAAAACTCTCCCGGTAACAATACACAAGCTTCAATACACGGTAACAATACACAAGTTTCCCAAAAAGGGTGTCCAGAATGTTGTCGTTTTTCTATGCGAAGACTACTTTCCCGACCTCTAGGGACTTTAAGTTTCTCTTAAAATGTAAGCTCCCTCGGAAGACGCGGTTAATTCAAATTCAAATTGCAAAATTGGCGACTAATGCAAATTTGGGGCTTTTATGCGTATTATTACGTTGAATATATAGCCGTACAGCTGTAAGGGGAATTTTTTGTCGCAACTTCCCGGGCTCATTACTTGGCCAAAACGCATCGGATTTTAAAACGGTAAACGAAGATTGATAAATAATAACTTCAAGAGTTTTCCATAAATATCTCTTGCTTCTCGATTGAGATACGGCCGCGTAGGATCATTTTCGTGTAGGAAAATTCGAATCTGGCGGGCAATCGTCAATCTAGTATTAAATGCAACCCTGAAAATAATAGCGACTTATCCATTTTCAGAACCTACTGTCCCAGCCCGCGAGTATGCTACACGTTTTAGAAATTGCTTCCCATTAAGCTGATCAGCGTTTTGGCCAAGTAATGAGCTCGCAAAGCTGAGAATTCGAAATCGTTGCAGCTCGAAATGTTGAAACCTACTAAGCTATGATGGAAAATGGCTCGTTTTGAGGGTTTTGGTTTCTAGCTCAGCCATTTCTTATCCGAT